>MU827891.1:0-45170 GCA_029204205.1 Desmophyllum pertusum
AGGTAAGTATAGTAAATATCAACCATAACACACAGTATGTAGGTACATTTGACGTGCTTTGCAACACAATAATTTTCGTAACGATTTGGATAAAAATTAGATAAACCAGGCAAAATCAAAGACAACCCTACCGCGTCGCTGGTCAAAAGGAACCGAAATTTAACTAACACAAGCAAGAGTCGAAATCTCAAAAGTGGCACCTAAACTAGGGCTAAAAATGCCCTTTAAAGCAAAGATTGTAACCTTATTCTCACAGATTCTGAAGTTAAACCTTGCGGGTATCGTCCTGTGTTGGACGCGAGCGAACGTTTTTTAGAGCTTATGTACAACAATGTTTACAACAAAAGTACAAAGGTCACGGCTAGGATGGATGGTGCCCAAACGCAAATAATCGAATAAGAATGGTATTTTTTAGCAGTCCACAAGTACCTTAAATATTCCGAATACCTCATGTATTTATCTCAAGTGCCCTTTAGTTTGGATTTTTATCAATCTAACGGTTGACAGTACTAAATATATGCCTGATTCCCTTCTTTGTCGATTACCAGTTCAAATTAAATTTCGCACGCGACTACATGTAATCGATTTCAGCCGACAAACGTCACAGTAATAAAATACATTATTCTGAGTATAAAGATAGAAGTACATATTAAGCACTTATTAAAAGTCACTGGTAGAATATCCTGCTCGCTTTGCAACGGACTTTTTGGTCCAGTCAAGGACCAAGTAGCTTCAAGTTAATTTAGCAGGTGCCTGAAATGTTAAAATTCCAAACGTCAAACTAGCTGGTACTTACCCATCTAACCGGATTGCTACGATGATCTTCCACTATAGTTTGTAGATCGGGGTCTTTACGTATTTAAACAAGTTGCCATTTTCAAAAATCAAATTGGCTTCTCTGGCCTCTCAGTCCCCCAAAAACGGTGGTAGCGAAATAATATGCTAATTAGCAACTTTCTTATGAGAGATCATATTACAGATGTCACGCAAAGTCGATGGAAAAAACTGCCGACTTTGGTGGCGCGCGATGGTAAAATATTCTCGGTTTTTCACTGTCACGCCATTAATAAAAACAAATCGAAACCGTTCAATGAATGAAAGTCAAGGAATTGACATGTCATAGATAATGAATTAATAAGGAATCAGTCCAAGTCTCAGGTCTGTGCGGTATTCCGTACTCGATAGAGCTCAGTATGGAAAACGCCATGTTGGAAACGCACTTTTGCCAGAAAGGTTTGTTTCTCTTGTGAACTTTCGAATATTTAGATAAATATTTCTCCTTAAACATAAATTCAGTTAGGAATGCTGAAAAATTACCCGAAAAGTCATGTTTTAGACACGGAACAGCTCTGTCACGGCCGTCCTGCTGATGTAACGTATGATGAAAACTCGGAAATTTAAACCGTTCTATTTTCAAAAGGAAGCATGAGATCGAGCTAAGAAATTGTGAAAAGATATATATTTAGGTAATCTTTTCCTTGAATGAAGGTAAAAATTCTGTAGGCCTCGCGGTTTTGAATTTTAGAATTTGATGACGTCACGTGAAAACCAAGAATTGGAGTGTCCAAAACCATAGGAAATCTATCCCCGGGGTACTCCCATATAAAAGTTACATTGATGATCGTCGTACCGCTTAGGGAGTTATCCTGGTACCTTTTAGAGTATTATAATTCGGGAAAAAAATAGGTAAGGAACTGGTTTTGTCCAAGAAGTGGTACCTCTTAGGGGTGCAAATGAATTGGAGCCACACCCACAAAACGAGCTTTTGATATCTTTACGTCTCCAACTTCCAACCGTTTCCGTTTCTCGATATCAAGCTGGGGATAAACAACAACAGGTTACAGATGGGGACTGACACGCGTAACTATTTCCACCACACATCACTCCATAGATCACTGTAAACTGGCAATTCCCTACAGCCAGTTCCAGTCGAATCTGTTCCGACGACGACGATTTCACGGCCAGAGCCTATCGTGGACCCCACCTCAACCGTTCCACGCGACGAGGCACTAACACCACAACCACGTCTGAGCGGTGCCACAGATAATAGAGTCCCGCTAGGACTGACGTACCATCCCTTCAAACACCTGGCACAAGGCGTATCATGCTCGACAAACTTTAACATCTTGTCCTCCGAGAGGACGGCCGTGACACGCAGGATTTTCCTCAGTTCTCTCTTGTGTCATATCGTCGAGACAGAAACCTCAGGGATGTTCTATTGCACTATGTAGACATCGCACACACTGATGCCGGATCGTTTACCTGCCGTCGTCCTCGCTGCCTCCGTGTAAGAACATCACATCTACAAGGCCCAAGAACGCATATACCATCCGTGACCGCTTTACCAGTCAGTCTGTGAATGTGGTGTACTGCATCACGTGCCACTGCTGTACCTGTTCCTACATCGGTGAGACTGGGAGGCGACTACGGGAACGCTTCAGTGAGCACCTGCGTAGTATTCGCAACCAGTCTCCTGGCTTTCCCGTAGCTGAGCATTTCAACTCAGCTTCCCACTCACTGGATGGCATCATGGTCTGTGGTCTCAACCAGTGCACCGGCAGTAACACCCGCCGCAAGCAGCAGGAAATGACGCTGATATTTGAGCTTGGTACCCTCAGGCCAAGCGAACTGAACATTAGTTTCAGTTTTCGTTGACTCTCTGTGTTTCCTATGCGCGCATTCCATATGCACGCGCTTACAGGGAGTTTTTTTTTACTGTGTTTCTTGCGCGCGCATTCTACGAAGATACCACCAAGAAACCGCCGTTTTTTTCCTTTTTAACATCTATTTCGTTGGACACCCCATTCCCCCACAAAAGGGGGGTAAAACGTACACTAACGCTTATCCGTTAAACGAGTAGGAACAGACGGACATTCAACGACTTATTTAAGGTTATTCTTTAGTATTGCACGGCGCATCCTTAAAGGTCAAATGCAACGAAATTTGGCATTTTTTTCTTTTGTCGCGAAAACCGTTCTTTATACTAGCATCAATCATACTCAACCCTCAAAAGCTGGTTTGGGGCGATTTGTGGCGCTTATAAGGCACGAAATTCGATAATTTCCGAGAATTTCCGACGGCTTAACGAAAACGAACCAGGAATGACCGCGCTTGGAATGGAAACGAATTTGCTGTTTTTTGTGATGTCATATGTGGTGAGCTTGTTTTCACGCGCGTGTTTTCGCGCGTGTTTTCAGCAATGTGTGAAGGTCGATGCGAAGAAGCTTTTACTGAATTTCTCACATTAAGCTTATATTGCTCTCTTATCATTGACACGTGAATGGAGAACTACGCAGTGGAATTAAAGAACTGGCATTTCTTCAAAAAGGCGAGTGCTCATTTGATTTTAACCGACAGAATTTGAGTTTGTTGTTGTTTTGGAAATCCTGAGTTTCACCGCCCGCTTACCGTTTTTAAATTACAATCTCCGTGTTTAGACTCAATTCCTTAGTTTTAATCATTTGCTTTTCGTTTCTCCTTTTTACTAAACAAACCTTCCGTTAAGTTTCATTCAAGAAAGAACCTAGTGATACCGGTAGTCCCGGCAGAAAATAATTCTCGACAAGTATAAATTTATAGTTGCGCCGTACGTTGAAATTGAATGCAAGCTTGAATTGAGTTTGGCGAGGCTTCGCATAAAATGAAAATTGTAAATTAATTGCCACCCGACCGAATGCAAAAATTAGATTAACACGGGAATGAAATTGTAGAAAACTGAGGAAACAGTTTTACTCGAAAATGCTTTCAAGAGTATTGAAGAATGAAGATTGTCCTAAAACTTGCCGGTTGCGACTTTGAATGGTTTTTGTGTTAATTTGAAATAGCTTCTCATTTCAGCTGCTTTTAGTGGTGAAATTCTGTTCGAGGCAACATCGTCTGTTCTTCACAGCTACGTACCTTTCTGTAATTACATATTTCGGTGTAAGAAATTAATCGTCCGAGTTCTTGTTAGGGGCGACCCATTTAACTTCTGAGGGGGGGGGGGGGGGGGGTGGAGGATTTGGTATAGGCTAACCTGAGTATCAGGCGAATTTTTCAGCGCTCTCTTTTACTCTTCGTCTTTACGTGGTCGCGCTGAAAAATTAGGCCTGACACAATTCTTCAACGAGATGCCTTCCGCCCCCCTTTCGTGATGGATTGACATTGATTGACATGACTTCTAAATAGCCAATCAAAATTACTTCCGATACGCGACACTCGCGAGAATGCCGGATTTCCACGCGTGGAACGAAACAGCTTTGGACGCCATTTTTGTTGTGAATGTTTCGAGAGGAAACGTTTGAAATCAAATCTTTCAATTTTCCCGGTATTTATATCTACATGGGAGATTTTGCCATTGAAAGAAGGAAGGACTATTAGATATTATGTGGGTAAAACAGCACGGCAAGTGAAGGAATAGTAAGCTTATCTTCGATCGATCGATCGAACCTACTCTGTGGCTGTTGCGATCGACTACAACGCGATCGATGGCATGTGCTTCATTTTCTTTAGCAACTAATAAATAGATTGATGTGATTTTATTGTTAGATCATTGACTTGTACTGAATGGACAAACTATTTTGCGCCCGGATTTTGCGATAGATAATTTGTAAAGCAATCATGGAACATATTTTAAAATAATTATTAAATGTTTTTATGCCACTTTGGATCAAGGAATGTGATTTCTTGGAATATCCTTTTCCTAATCCCATTATTTTATTTGAAACATATTCCTTTCTTGGTCACACAGTGGATTTTAGTGAATTTTAGCCAAGTATCAGAAATTTGTGTGTAATAATATTATTGCACACAAATTTCTTGTCAAATTTCTTGTCTGACATAATTTTTAAACCAGAGGCATGAACTTTATGGATGAGGGTTGACAGGATCGGACACTGCTAATGATTTAAAACAAAAATAACTTAATATGCAGTTGTAGAGCTACTCTTGCATGGTTGCTTCAGGTCGGGAAAAAGCCAGCAATTTTTTTTCACGGTATCAGGGAAAATTCGGAGAATTTAATATCTGGTCAGAGAATTCTTAATTTCTCAGGTAGGTAGACAGGAGGTTGCTACATGTTTGATGATGAGTATTGTTGATGCCAGAAGATTGTCTTATTATGGTCAAAAAATGTTTTGTGGAAAAGAAATGAAAGCAAATTGCACATGTCATCAGCTTGCCCCTGGGGTAGACCCCCGGGAATTGTAAACTTAGTTAATCTTGACCCAGTGGTAGGGGATGTTTCTCAACAAACGTTCCCCCTGATATCCACCTATATATAAGGGGTAAGGGACTGTGCAATAATTACCAGGAGGGGGGGGGGGGGGGGGGGGTTGGAAACCAGAGGGGGCATCAAGTAAAATCAAAGCAAGGATAGGGGGGGGGGGGGAGGGGGCTCAAGGTAAAATAATTCACTCAAGAGAGGGGGGGCTTAACATTTTATTTCAAGTACATATTACATTGGCGAATCCATACCTATTTATAAGGTGGGGATCGAATAATTTTCAGGCACTTCGGGCCTTCATCAGACCTGAAAATAACACACATGCTCTTTTCCTTCTGCTATGGCTCTGTTGTACATTGCTACGGAGGTGGTGTTTGTTCCAGACGCGATGTCCACCAATTAAACATGTAGTAGCAGCTCTTCTTTCTGTTATAAAATTTTAATCTACAGGTGCGTGTAGAGGAAATGCAGGGTATTTGTATAAAGGTGTGTGTATACTGTGAGGGAGGGGGTTCGTACATAATTTCTGACTGATTAGAGGGGGGGCAATAACTAAATTCACTCCTTTAGGAGGGGGGGTATTACCTAATATTGTCCTACATGAAGCCCATTTTCCAACCCCCCCCCCCCCCCCCCCATCGACCTTTGATGAAAAAAGTTGAACAAGAACACAAGAAATGCCTCTTTCCAACATGGCGGATTTCTCTTGACTCTCCACGAAACGCGCAGTTGCTTTTACTTCCGGCGAAGGTCTATTGTTGAATCAGCCAATCAGATTCATTAGAATCACGTCCAAAATCTGGACGTGATTTCTAATTGGCAGACAATCTTTAGAAGGATTGTGTCAGGCCCATCTTTAGCGTGAGACCCGTAAAGAGAATGTAAGGAGCGCGAAAAATTGGCCTGATCGCAGGTTAGTATAGGCAATAATTTTTTTTTAACCCTTTCATGCTGCAGGAATTTTTTTCTCGGAGCATTTGTGTGCATGATATTTTTTTCTCCATGTAACATGCTGCAGGATATTTTTTTGCTGTGTGTATGGGCGGAGGAAAAGTCGCCTTTCCGTTGTGACTGACCTTTGATCGCCATCTCGTTGCTTTTTAATACATTCAGTAATAATACATATGTATCAATAATACATATTTATTATTACTGAATGTAAAAGCAATGAGATGGTGATCCCTTTCCACTTGCACTGATGAAAGGAGTCAGGCCTTAGGCCTGCTCCTGGACATGCTTTCTCCTTCATTCCATCGTACCACATCCATTGGCCCTGCACACATATCTTGCAGGTATAGTGGTGGCTACCGACAGGCTCGTAGACAGGATTTAGAATGGGGGGGGGGGGGGGTGCGTTAAGAGTACCAAAGGTGTAATCATACGAGCGCCGAAGGCGCGAGCTTCTAGGGGGGGCTTCTAGGGGGCCCCCCCCGGGAAATTTTGAAAGATTAGGTTGTCTGAGACTACGGGTGCTTACCATTTGTAAGAAAAAATCGGTTGGGGTGACCGTTGCATAATGGTAAGAAATTTTCCAAACCCAACGACCAACCGAAACAGGTGGCGCTTACCATTTACAATATTCTAATTCCGGTCTTTCAGTCAATATGGCGGACTTAGCTGAAAATCTAAAATCTATTGACTAAGAAGAAGATGCCATGGCCATTGGTGCCGTAACCACTTTTATGCCAAGAAATTTAAACAGAATTCAAAGATATGAGATCACATACCCGAGTGAGTTTATCGCACGAGTGAGTTTCCGCTCGAGTGAGCTTCAAAGTCATTTTCGATCTTGTGCAGGGAAATTATAAACATAGGAAGGACTCCTACAGGGAATGCAAGAATCAGGCATTCTCTTTCTCCTGAACAACAAGTGCTGGCGTTTCTGTGGTCCATCTGAGTTGAAGAAACAAACGCCACACTCGTAAAAGTTCGTTGACGCCATATTGAATACAACTAAAACCGCGCGAGGGGAGCCTGGAAACGGAATAAACTTTCAAATGGTACGGTAATTTCCGACGTTCCGTTCCGAAACGGAAAAATAGGACTACCTCTGGAGGTAGTCCACAATTTCCGAACGGATTTTCCGGAAAATGGCTGATCCATTTGACTTTCAACCGAAATTTCCGGATTTTTTGGCTAAATGGTAAGCACCCTACATTTCGTGCGTTTTGAAGGCAGTTTGACATGGAACCGAACGTAAAAACATGAGTATTTCTGGAACTGTTCAGTTAAATTCAAAATGGATTTTTGACAAACAGGAACTTTATGATGAAAGAGTACTAGGAATACATATTGCGGACCTTCGATTAAAGCCAAAGGAGTGAATATTTGGATGAAGAAAATGACTCGCTTGATGCTGTCTTTCTCGATGAAGACCATGTGTAAACACGTTCAAAGCTGCGATTGGTTTGGTTTATTGGATGAACCAGTTGATTCAGACTTCATTTTCAAACTACTACTAGAGCACAAGCACTACTATTTCACTTCTTTTGAACCATCGGTTCACAATAGGTGGACCTCCACAGCCCGTTGATAAGGGAGTAAAATGGGTCGCCCCTTATTTGGATTCATTAACTTAAGTTTTATTTCTTCGGTAGTGTTTATAGCGACCTTGCGTTAATAAAAACAGATTTTCAAGATTTCTAGCATCACAGAACCATGCACGTAGGAAACAAATAAAAACGTTATTTGCCGGCCTTTTTATTGTAGGCTCAGATTAGAAAAGTAGTTTGTGGATCTGTCAAATCAAACCTGATACAAGAAAGTTTGCGACTTTATACCTTTAGCTTTCTGCGTTTCGCAAAGGCTGAACGTCGTGAACGACCGCATTCCGTGTTCGTCGTGCTTTTTGAAGGACATTCTTGGTCAATACTTCGCTTTATTCCATAGTTGAAAATGGTCGGTAAAGCATCAGCTTTCAGTCGAAGTCTTCGTGGCTTGAACTGAGATCCCAGGTGTGCCCTAACTCAAGATTCTGCTCGAAGCTTTCAGGGGAGAAATGCACGGAGCAAAGACGAGATGCTGCAGTTGGCGTGAAATCTTTCCTTTTCATTAATCTCACCCATTCCTTGCATCTCTTCTCGTCTTTAGGGAATGTAAAAAAGCTTACGCCTGATTTTGAACAGTTACTACAGTTAAAAGCAGCACAAAACACCATACTTGTTGATGTTTTGAAACTGCAGAATTTTGTAATTCTCGCGGACTCGCGCGTGTATGTGACGTCATATGTGGTGAGCTTCCCATTTCCGATAATTTTCCGAAGTTTGCCCGAACGCTTCCGTTTGTGGAAGCGAAAAAAAAGGCGGTTTTGAAAGTCGAATATCTCGACGACGTTTTGTCCAAATCGTTTCAAACTTAAGAATATGATTATTCATAATATTCCCTATTATTTCGACTTAAAACTAATCTTTCTAAAATTTTGTTGCATTTGACCTTTAATGCGCATAATGTCGCGCGTAATTTATAGCGCGCGCACATTAAAAAAATGGCGGCTTTTTCTTTGTGGCTATGCTCGCCAGGGAGGTAAAAAATCGTTTTCTCGTAAACGAGCTCGATGACCAATATTTTTTATTGCATACTTTTGATGTTCAAATTATCCTTTTTAAGTGAAACAAAATAAAAAAATAAACATTTTCGGAAGGAAAAAAAGATCTCGCTAAAAGCGTGCACAAAACCGTTACTCGTGGGTGCAAGCAGGGCGCTGGAATGGATGGGCGGTGAAACGACCAGTGCGCTCTTGTGCGATGTTTGATGCGGAGTGAGACTGGGTTTGGGCGCCCTCGAGAGCGCTCGCGTTCAAAACATGTCGGCAAATGAAGTTCAATAGCTTATGCAGAAAAGGGATTGCCACAAGAGAACGGTACGGGATCTCCACTTAGTTTTTGTAGAATGAACATGTCAACATGTTGGTAAAGTTGTAAGCAATAAAGAACGGGTTCAATATGTAAAATCAACAACGATTTTATTTAAAATAAGTCGAGCTGCTTCGAAACGCGTTGCTCTTTTAGGTCTTTTAGTGTGGGCGCGAAAAGACAGACGTTGATTGCCTACGATCTAAACCAAACAAACGGTAATTTTCGGCGTATGCATAGAGCAATCTTCGCTTTTTCATCGGTGTAAATTTCATTTTGAACTTTTTTGAACTTTTTGTGCTACACGCCATAGACGTCAGTGCACAGTTGTTCTCTCATAATACGGTGAAATTGGTCATTTGACGTTGTTGTTTTGCAGACCGGACGGCTAAGAAATGTACCAATATGTAAAACGGAAGTGCAGAGCCATTGTACGAGAACGTCACAAAACAATAGGTGTAATTAGCAGTACAATGGCTTTGCACGCGTGCGTTTTACAGTATTGGTACATTTCGTAGCAGTCCGGCCGGTCTGCAAAACAACAACGTCAAATGACCAATTTCACCTTATTTTGAGAGAACAAAGTTCTGTGCACTGACATCTAAAGCGTCTAACTCGAAAAGTTCAAAAAAGTTCAAAATGAAATTTACACCGATGCAAAAGCGAAGGTTGCTCTATGTATACGCCGAAAATTACCGTTTTGTTTGGTTTAGATCGCACGCAATTAACGTCTGCCTTTTCGCGCCCACACTAAAAGAGCAACGCGTTTCGAAGCAGCTCGACTTATTTTAAATAAAATCGTTGTTGATTTTACATATTGAACCCGTTCTTTATTGCTTACAGCTTTACCAACATGTTGACATGTTCATTCTACAAAAACTAAGAGGAGATCCCGTACCGTTCTCTTGTAGCAATCCCTTTTCTGCATCAGCTATTGAACTTCATTTGCCGACATGTTTTGAACGCGAGCGCTCTCGAGGGCGCTCAAACCCAGTCTCACTCCGCATCAAACCTCGCACAAGAGCGCAGTGGTCGTTTCACCGCCCATCCATTCCAGCGCCCTGGTGCAAGTTATGACCATGCGTGATATCTGTAATATAATCTCTCATAAGAAAGTTGCTAATTAGCATATTATTTACTATTTCTCTTGGCGATCCTTGGCGGATGGGTTTGTCTATAAGAAAGGAAACAGTTTGGATTTATATTAACTGCAATTTTTCGTGGCTTTGCCACTCGTATATTTTACCATCGCGCGCCACCAAAGTCGGCAGTTCCCATCGACTTTGCGTGACATCTGTAATATGATCTCTCATAAGAAAGTTGCTAATTAGCATATTATTTCGCTACACCGTTCTTGGCGGACTGAGAGGCAGCAGCAACCAATTTGATTTTGAAAATGGCAACTTGTTTGCGTAAAAGACCCCGATCTGCAAACTATAGTGGAAGATCATCATAGCAATCCGGTTAGATGGTAAGTACCAGCTAGTCTGACGTTGGAATGTTAACATTTCAGGCACCTGCTAAATAACTTGAAGCTACTTGTCTTGACTGGACCAAATATTATAAAAAAGTCCGTTGCAAAGCGAGCAGGATATTTTACCAGTGACGTTTAATAAGTGCTTAGTATGTACTTCTATCTTTATACTCAGAATAATGTATTTTATTACTGTGAAGCTTGTCGGCTGAAATCGATTACAAGTAGTCGCGTGCGAAATTTAATTTGAACTGGTAATCGACAAAGAAGGGAATCAGGCATATATTTAGCACTGTCAACCGTTAGATTGATAAAAATCCAAGGTAAAGGGCACTTAGGATAAATACATGAGGTATTCGGAATATTTAAGGTACTTGTGGACTGCTAAAATACCATTCTTATTCGATTATTTGCGTTTGGGCACCATCCATCCTAGCCGTGACCTTTGTACTTCTGTTGTAAACATTGTTGTACATAAGCTCTAAAAAACGTTCGCTCGCGTCCAACACAGGACGATACCCGCAGGTTTAACTTCAGAATCTGTGAGAATAAGGTTACATCTTTGCTTTAAAGGGCATTTTAGCCCTAGTTTAGGTGCCACTTTTGAGATTTCGACTCTTGCTTTTAGTTAAATTTCGGTTCTTTTTGATCAGCGACGCGGTAGGGTGTCTTTGATTTTGCCTGGTTTATCTAATTTTTATCCAATCGTTACGAAATTGTGTTGCAAAGCACGTCAAATGTACCTACATACTGTGGTATGGTTGATATTTAACTATACTTACCTGTGTTGAAGCAGCGCGGCTCAGAAAAAACGCAAATTTCGACTTCTGGAGTGGCCTAAAATCCCACCTCGGACGGCCGAAGACATTTCGGCGTGTAGCGAAAAATAAAAGCAAGAAATTTAACAAAATACCCCGGTTTTAACATTTACCTACCAAGTCCTTTTCGTCCACAAAATATAAGGGCTAACTTTTTTCCGACCCGAAGTTGACCGGACCGCTCTTAGCGGGACTGCCTCTTAAGTAGTAATATTGTTAGTAGTATTGCTACAAGCATTAATTTAATTAATATTTTTGTAAGCAGTTTTGTTTGTGTGTGTAAGTACAATAATAAAAATAAAATTATTAAAAATAAAATAAAAATAAAAATAAAAAAATAAAAATAAAAATAAACCAGGAGGAAGAGTACAGACAACATGCAAGGTAGGTTGACCTATGAGCTCACGTGACAAGAGCACGTGAGCGAGTCCCAGTCTCCTTTCGTGACCGTGCAAACTACATTTAACCCATTGACAGCTATGCTTTTTCTCGACAGTTAAATGCCCAGCTGTCTAAAACTTAGTGCAACACGGCAACTAACATCCCCTTCTACTTCGAAACAATTAGTTCAATATTTTCCTTGGGCATGCGCATAAATCAAAATTTTGCTTTGTTAGACATTTCTCTACTCTGTCATTTGAATATCAAAGACATCATCTTGCATGAAGAGTGATGACGTCACAAGTGGTACAAATTCGTGGTCTCCTCTTGGCCGGCTATGGCCGGTTTAGTTGTAAATGTGTTAAGTCTTGCTGCTTCGTTCAGAGTTGTTTATTCTTACTATTAACTTAGATTATTATTTTTCGAACGCGTGCTGTATTGGTTTGATAAGTGTTAGGTGCATCGTTTAAAGTAATGCTATCATTCTCATCATCTCGGTGTGCCAAATATTTTGCAACAATCATAGTTTACCAGATTCTGTAACACATCCCAAAAGTTTAATGACGTGAGGGTGTGGCTTGAGCAGCTTCATCGTTTCAAGTTCTTTCAGCAAGTCTCTCTTGTCTGATTCGGTAGAGTTCGCTAAAAATTCACAAAACGTCAATCAGGTAAATAGTTTATGCAAGCTACAAAACATACCGTACTTGTATAGCTTTACTGTTAATAGCATAATAATTTAAACGTTCCGTTCCAAATAAAACAAAGCCTTACATTTGAGCATTTTAATAGCAACTGCAGTCTTTCCAGGTCTGCTTCGAATCTCTGCCGTTCCCTTGGCAACCTGACCAAAAGCACCTTTACCAATGATCTTTTCTATAGTCACGTGTTGCCTTGAAACTTCCCAAGAGCGTGTTGATGGATGAAGAGGCGCGTAATCAGCGCCTTGAGCAGCACTTTGTGGTGTGGATTTGTCTACTGTTGCTTCATTTAGGTCCATGTATTCTGAGCGAGGCTGGGTGGATTTACTTGATTCAAGATCTTTCAGTGCTACTTCATTCTGACAGAACAATGCAAGATAAATATAGAATATATAATACATGGTGCGCGGAGATTAAGTGAAATTTATCTTTGAGTATTCAACTCGGTATCTTACAAATCAGCCCAGCGAACTCGTGAGATATCGATTTGAACACAAGAAAAAATAACACATACTATACTAACAACGACGGTTTTGACGATTTCCGATCATTTTACGAAGATTTTGGAAATGTTGTCTGCAGGTCATGCAAACGTTTACGACATTTTCCGATGTTTGCCGAAAAAAAATTCGACTTAATATCGATAAACTTTGACTCATTCAGCATTGAAACATGGCACTGACTAGTAAGCAAACGTGACGTCATCGATATCGTCACATGTGAAATATATATATTTTACAGCGTAAAGAGGCGACTTTTCTCAGTGAGAGAGATCCTTGTAATTCACTTTAGTTTGTATAATAATTTTTTTTCTCCTGGAATCGCCTCGAGCAACTCTTACGCTTCTCAGTTTCGTGCTCTCCAAACTTCCCGCGTGCATCATAACTCGACATACGCAGGCTAAAGCATCAACCAATTGTTAATCGATAAGGAAACATGTCTGAGTACGCTCGACTTGGACAATGTTGTTCTTGTCATGCTGCTCTTTCTGTTCCAACTCCATGGGGATTCTATCTCCACATGGAACATTTCCTTCACAGTACTAATAACTAAAGGCCGTGATTTGAGCTGTTGCCTGGTAACCGGCTTCCCGATGCCGTAAATTAAGTATTTACATTCACATTAATTTTTTACGTAGTAACTAATATAATATTCATTATAATGTCCTGATGAGAACCCTGAGAGGTTGAAAGTTCTTGACAATTCCGTAACTTTTTTCACGCTCTAAACTGTTGTAAAATATATAAATCTAGAAGAAAAATTCACATTAACGGGAAACAAAACTGAGCCTGCTTTAGATAGTTACAATCACAATTATTTACTTGCTTTTATCAACAAAAACAATCAATAAATAGACTCACGTCATATACACCTATTTTGTCTTCGTATGGTCTGAAAATAACGGAAAATAACAATGAGATGTTGCATAATTTCTATCAATTTCCAAATTGTTATAAAATTGTTATTTGGTCATCATCAATAATCAAATGAATAATCATTTCCACTATACACTAAAAAATCTTGATATAAACCTCTATAAGATTTTAGCATTATTGAGTTTAAATCTGATCCCCAGACCCACAGGAGAGATAAAACATACCTCTGTTGTCTTGTAGTTCCTAAGAAACAAGAGATAACATGATTAAGATTCAAATTAAAGACAGTATTAACTTATGAGAAACAGCAGCAGATACAAAAAAACCTCTAAAGAGTATAATATTATTTTACTTACCTTTCCTGTGCAACCAAACGATGTAAATAATGAGAACAATGATTATAAACACAAGAACTCCAATTATCGCTGCCAACATGACGTCATTACATGAGCATTCTTCAGTAGCTATGATGGAAAATTGAAAATCGTTACACAAAACGTGGCTTCCTCTATTTAGGACCCGGGCCGTAACGGTTGCTTTTCTATCGTTACCGCGGCATTGAGGAATAACATTCATGACGAACTCGAAGAACACAACTCCTAAAGCTTCGATGGAAGCATGTTCCTTTGCTCTGAAACGTTTAATAAGAACTGATAAGAGACAGTATTCTTCATAACTTTGTTATTAACCTGTTTGATGATGATAGCTCTTTCGAGTTTTCCTAACTTTCACGATTGTTTCTACATACATGGACACAAATATTTCTATTTATTTCAGAAAATTACTCAGAGAAATGTATTTTCTGTTTCTAAAGATTTATAGAAAATGGCTTTATACCAATCAGTGGGCTATAAAAGCCCCGATCAAACGGCCCAACATTTGTCATAACATTTGTTGAGAGCCGATGTTGAGACCGTTTGACCACCCCTCACAACAACGTTGTGAGGTGTTGTGACATGTTGAGACGAGTTTGAATTCATCAAGTTAAACTTTGTCTCAACATCGTCACAACATTTATTTTGTTCTTGAAATGTTGAGAGGTTGTTGTGGCCGTTTGACCGGGCATGGTCACAAAATATCCTCATGCAGTTCTTCATAGATTCTTGTATAGTACTTCTTGGTAAGACCATTTGACCTTCTACTCTTTCCCAAGTGAGTGCGACATTACAGTCATGCATTTAAGAAATCGCTGTGTAAATGTTGTTTTCTTTCAGAAAATAATTGAAAGTACGGCTACAAATAATACTCTGCTCATGCGCATTACCATGTACCAAGCCAGAACAATCGACTTAATTCAGTCTGCGAAGACAGATCGATACCTAACAAAGGTATCACGCGCTTTTCCTCACATCTCAGCAGAAAAATTGTGAAAAACAACCTCAATAATCGAATGACAAACCGGTTGACACGAAATGGTGTGATTTGACAGAGTCTCGCATATTAATTATTTGCATCTGCCTTCGCCATTGTCAAATAAATAAATCGATTGATCATGACTGACTATTAAAACACGACCTCGTCCAGTAATTGGTTGTAACTTTGATGGGTCAATTACTTTCTGAGATAAACGTTAGTTTTGGTGAAAGATTTAAAGTCATAAGTCTACCTAAAATACAATGGAAACTTACTGCCCGATGAGCTGGTAGGTGTTACTGTGGGTGCTGGTGTTGTTCGTTCAGTGATAGGTCTTGTCCCTACTACGGATGAGGCACTCACATTAAAATCTCCCAGCATTCCATTCTTTGCAGCATCTCGAAGTAAAGAAAGTACCTTGCTTTCTGTAACAGTGGAACTGAAACTTTAGCACCAGATCAAAAACCACACTTCCACACCTTGGAAGAGACACACATGAAACGTACAAATTTAAAATCAGAAAATGACGATCAATTGCTATAGCAGGAACTAATCAATCTGAAACAGATTGCATACCTGACATTTACCAGTCTTGCACTGTTGTAGCCACTTTCACTAGCAAAGACCTTGTTCATCTAAATATAATACAAACGTTAGGTTCTGGACAGGGTATTGTGTAAGGACATTGGAAAAAGTTGAATTTGGTTGAAATAAACAATAAGCTAAAACGATGGTAGATTTATGGATGGTGGATATTTAGTTAATAAAACAACAACTCCTTGTTTCTTGCTTGCCAACTAATGGAGGTAGTATTCTTTACTTCATATACAAGTGACAAATATCGCAACACCCAGTTTGACAACCATAAAATATAATGTAGTTGCGGTCTACAAAAGACTCCAACAATGTATTTAGCTCTAGCAACGGGAGACATCTTTAAAAAACTGTCTGTATTTGAAATTACGAGGCCAAGGTCGAGAGTTGACATTTACAGACTTGAAAATTGACAAAAAACACCTTAGAAATTAAAACCTCAAGAATGGAATGACAATTATAAAGTAAACCACATCTTCTGCGGTGTTCATAACCATGGTTAACAATGTCTCATGTAAATAACAATACATCAAGCTAATACATTAGTTACCGTTTCATTCATTTTCCTCCATAACAAGGATTGATTGTATTTTCCATCATTGCACCTTTCACTTGTGATGGTTAGTGTCACGTTAATCAGAGTGCTTGTTATGACTGTTGCAAGAAACAAAACTAATACTTACATGTATAAATACCTAATAATTGATAAACTAATTAACTTATTGACGATTCAGTGATTTACTATACACGCAACATGCTTCCTCTTTTTAGTCAATTGCGTTTGAATCTGAATGAAGCTTTGTCACAAGGAGTAAAACTAGCACTGGTCGTTCTAATTTGACATTGCAATGAGTGGCGGGCCCATTTGATTTCCTCATTGTCCTTTTGGTAAGCTTCAGAATACGAAGAGAAGGAAATCAAAGCTATTATAGAAACATTTACAGTATCCTTCGCGATTCAAGGTCGACATCGATACCACGGGAAATCTGTGGGTCATCAGCGACCAACCGTCATAAGCATTCTAATCGTTTAGTGTATCATGCATGCAAAATGTCAATTCAACCTTATACCGACTTATCATAAATATAATAAATTATATAAAATATATAAAAATGTCAATACAAAAATGCAGTACAACGCCATGTTCTCAGCAAAGCCGCGGTAGAATACTGATGGATTTTGTATTATTATTTGAGCTGACTATTAATGGGAATTTGTTTCTAAACGGCGTAAAACTAACAGGACAACAAAGGACATACACCCTAAAAGTATATTGGAACATAAATAATTCACAGTTGTCTTGGTAACGGAAATATTCCTATAACTTAACACCAACTTACCAAGGCTGGTAAATCGTCTATCACTGCCCAGACCATTTGCCACTTTGCAGGTGTATACACCATCACTAAGGACCCCTGGAATATTTAGTGTGCTCTCATGACACACACTTTCACATGGAGTCCAAGTATAAGTAGGCTTTGGGTTTCCTTCTGCTTGACAGTGAAGAGATACACTTTGTCCTACAGCAACTTCATATTCACTTGCAAGTTTAACAATCTTGGCCGGATCTAATAAAAAAGTGGAAGGCAATGCTAGAATGTCTTACTCATTGTAACCAGTACCATGAGCTACACCTGAGCAAAGAAATTAAGTGACAAAGTACGTGACGATCTTATGGTCTCTAGCTTATACAAAGAGTACATATAACAACGATTTGTCGTAACATAAAATAGGATACCGTATTCCGAATATCAGCTCCCCTCCCCACTGATATTTTTTTTGTAAAATCAGTGTAGTCTTATAGACCTACATCTAGGCTACAAGAAACAACAGGTCGTTTTAAACGTTTAGGTCTAGATGTCGAGGAAATCAGTGGTGATATGTAAAATACACGACGCCATCGCTGCGTTGCTATGGTAACACCGATGCCAATCAAACCTACTTTTTTGGAAACTCCATTCCATCTTTAGTAAATAAGCAAAGTTGCTAGCCTGACTTATCTCTGAAAGGGAATTATCAGTACCTTTCAAATCGTGATAGTGATATATGATTTCCACTAATTAAATGTAATAACAACTCAAATAATCCATAATTTGTGGTCAATTTATATACATACGTGGTTGTTAGTATCCTTATGCATCATTTTAAAACTCTGCTAAATATTATAACTTAAAGTTAATAAAATAATATAAATGGATATTTTTTTACAATTTTAACAATTTTGAAACCTTGTGATTATATCGTTTATATACCTGTTCCTTTGTGTAAATATGTTATTGTCAGACAAAAAGAAAAGTAAGGACTTTGCAGATATCTTCTGACAAAAATTTGAGCATCCTGAAATTAAGCCAGGACTGCAAATACTATGTAAGCTTATCTACACATAGAAAATGCATACATGTAAACTATACATGTACAGCTAATACTTACATATAACATTCACTTTAACTTCTTGGCTTACTGGATTTCCAACTCCATTGTAAGCTGTACAGCGGTATGTTCCAGAAGCTGTTCTGCTGATGCTTGGAAAATTCCAAGTAGGTCCCTGGTGCAGTACTTCACGGCTGTTGCTATCGTCACCCAGCACTCTGGTCCAGGTGATGTTTGGTGTTGGTTTACCAGTTGCTTCACAGGCCAACTGTATGTTTGAGCCTTCACGTACAGTCTGGTCACTACTTACATTAGTTAGCTTGGCTGCAACTAAAACGAATAATCAAGGTAGAGTTAACCAAGTTATTACTAAAAATCACTCTTATAGACTGAAATAAAAGTGTCGGTAGGCAATGACGTACTGTCAGTCACTCAATGTCGCCAGGCGGTGGATGGTGTCGTACATGAATGAATGGATCTTGCATGCATGATGGATACTATCCGTGGATTGAACGGACAGCACTGGGACTAGCGCAATGAACAGGTAAGTCGCTCTATGCTTTCCTTCTAGGCACCATCAACAAAATTCACTTTCAAGGCATTAATTTTCATCTTAGGACACTTGCCTGTCCTAAGATGAAATTAATTTGGAAAATTCCATTCAGACCAATGATTGTGTGTCCTGACTGAATATAATTTAAAAAACCCCAGAGTGTTTACACTGTACAGTGGAACCCCGATTTAACGAAGTGCCAGGGACTGGGGAAATTGGTTCGTTAAATCGGGTTTCGTTAAATCGAGAACCCCGATGTAACGAATTTGTTGAAAACTGACCAAAAACTTCGTTAAATCGGGGTATAGTTAATAATTAATAGAACTGATTAAAGACAAGATGATAAAGCCGATTATAATATACTAACCATGGGATAATGCATTTTCAAGCAATTTGATTGGTTCCCTACTCATGGTCTCAGAGGCATTATACCCTCTCTACCTTATTTGGTAATGCCGCGAAGTTCAAATTTTTTTGTCTCGGGAAAAAATGGCGGAATATTTTCGTATTTTCCAGTTTCGACATTTTCCCTGCAATTTGTATATTATAAAACAATTATTCGCCTCAGGCTCGTGAATATTGGTGAATATTCCCCTCGACTTCGTCTCGGGGAATATTCCCCAATATTCACTTCGCCTTCGGCGAATAATTGTTAATTAGATGGCCACGACAGTACTATTTTTAGCAACATGTATGGCTGTAATGGACTGCTGACAACTTTGTCAACTTTCTTAGAGCATTAAAATATTTACAGCAGTCGATTATTCAGATCTTCTGTGGCGTGATGACACTAATTCGTTATATCGGGGTAAATTTTACATTCCGGCTTCTAGAATGTGTTCGTTATATCGGGTATTTCGTTAAAGTGCCTATAACCCTTGCTCAGACTATGTTTTCCCCGAAAGTAATTGCCTTATGGAACATTATTTTGCCAAAAAAACTTCCAAGTTTTGAAGTGCCATTTTTTACAGCTATTCAAAGTTAGCGAAAAATCATCATTTGTGCTCCCTGTGTTATAATAATCGAGCGATAAAAGAGTCTGGGGACGAGTGTTATAACAATAATAATACAATTATAATAATAATAGAACACATTTATGACGTAGCCTCCGGAACACGCTTCTGACGGTCTTCACAACTTCACTGCTTTTCTACTCTCTAAATCATCAAAAAATGCCAGATCGATGCACGGTATACGGGTGTTCAAACACAAATAGCATAGGAAAGGGAATATCTCTTCAACAAGTGATCGTCTTCCGTAGGCTACGTCACAGAACAGCTCGGCCCAGGCTCACCGCGCGCGCAGATTTTCAGCGCTGAGGCGCGGGTTTAAATGCTTCTAAAATAATGTAGGAAAAAGCGAATTGGATTTTTCTTTTCAATATAATATCTTCAACCTTCCTAGTTTAAGAAAAATATATAGCTAGCGAAGGGTTATAGGCACTTTAAATCGGGTTCTTTTCCATACATTTTATTGCAGGGCCCGCGCAGCACTTTTTTGAGTGGGGGGGGGGGGGGGGGGGACTAATGCGAACGGGTGAGCGTGAGCGATCTAGGGGGTCTGGGGGCATGCCCCCCGGGAAAATTGTGAATTTAAGTCCTCTGAAATGGCTGGAAATGCATCTAAAATTAACAAGCGTGGTGCAAAAAAAAAAACTTTCAGCGCGTAAAAAGCGACTGTTTTTAATACAAGAATCGACATTTGTAGATATTTTCTTTCCAACATTTACCATGTGCGCTTCTATGTTGGTTATCACGCAGGATTCCCGTGTCCCGCGATGTCCAGAGCTGTGTATAATTCTCAGTTTAAAGTATCTATGGCGATAAAATGTTGTCATAAAAACGTTTCTCTACTGATAAAACGCAAGATACAACTGCTCAATAGCATAAAGTCAGTCAACTCTAAGTTATCTTATCTCTTGATATTAATTTGTTCAGTTGTAATCGCGTCTACTTTGCTAATGGTCATTGCAACTTTTGTCCGTTGCGAACTACTGCAGATCAAAAGAAAATTCCAGTAAAGCCTCCCCCAGCCCCTCCCTCTGCGCGGTCCCTGTATTGTAATTCTGGCCGGGCTGAATAAATTTGTGCGTTAAATCGGGGACTTCGTTAAATCGGGGTTTCGCTGTACTAATTTTTGGCATGTTTCAATGAGTCACTTGACTTCAACCAAAGCCGGAAATATTTATCTCTGCATGTTGTTAAAAATATTAAACGGCCTGCCGAAAATGAATCGTTGGGAGGATCCAAAACAGAAAACGAAATTGAAAGTTGAACCCAACCCACCAAACAGCCTCAAAGTATAGGAAAAATGTATGCTGCCCTACCGAGTGGGGGCCTTGGGTGAAACTACTTATTTATTACTTGTTTACTATGGCTTTTTTGGAGAGCTCTGAAATATTTTGAATACAGTTGTGCCTCAATATAATCCGTCATCGCTTCTGCACGTATCACGTGCCGTTTATTACTTAGGTTTGCAGGATTTCTATTTAACCTCGTTCCCAGGGACTCTCTTCTTCCCGCGAAGAGAGACCCTCGGAACGAGGTTGGACGAGGTTGCACTTCTGTTGAGAAACACTTGGGGGGGGGGGGGGGGGTACGAACTTCCAGCTTCCCGTGCATTTTACTTCCGCTTCCGACCGTTCCTTATTGGCTCCCGACCCTTTGTGCTTTTCTATTGTGAAATATTACGCAGTGTTACGATTTTCTTTTTTTTAATTTCTCCCACCTTCTCTTTTCCCGCCTGTCATAGACTTTCCGCTCTCTTTACTTCCGGGTTCCAGCCCACTGTCTCCTCTCTTCATAGCGAGGTCCATCAACGTGGAGCTCGAGGTTTCTCAGCTGTTATATGCCGCAAGTCGACAGTGAACACAACTGGAGGTTTCGATCCCACACATGCGTTATTATATGCATAGCTCACTTGCTGTGCTCAGTTAACAGTACCCGAGCCAACTAAACAGCATGTCTACAGTCTCTATATTCCCACTAAAGACGATTTAATAAGGAAAAATAATATGCTCAGGAGCCCATCACTAGGAGCGAGCAACTGGACTGGATTCGTGTCACAGTGTTTTTACAGACCAGGTTATTTTTAGATTCCTTTTCTCGCGAAACTCCTATTCAAACAAGCCAATCAAAAGTTGTGATGTAATGAATCACGTGTCATATTTCTCAACTCCTATTCAAACAAGCCAATCAAAAAGTTGTAAATGTAATGAATGACGTGTCATATTTCTCAATTGACAAGGAGATCATATTTTTTCACGGGAAAAGGAGTCTAAAAATAACCCGGTCTGTAAAAATGCTGTGACATAGACGGAGTATGGGAGATGGACGCTCCTAGTGATGGGCTCCTGTATGCTCTCAATACATGTACACATACCATATAATTTCGATAATAACCCCCTCCCCCTCGAAACTAAGCCCACCGGAATCTCAGACGCAAAACTTTGATACAGTCCGTATTCTTATGTGCACCTATATTTTTTTAGACGCAAAGTCTCTTCCAAGTATAAGCCCAACCATTCAAATTCCATCCAATAATAAACCCTCCCGAAAATAAAACAAGCGATCAATGTGCACCTCAAACGACAAATCCCCTCCAAATAGTCAAACATTTTTAAAACTCAAAATTCCTATTATGGACCTCCAAAGCACATTTTGGTCTAAGCCTGTGTCTTCTGTGTTTTTACTAATTTTCCAAATAAGGAAAGGCTGATGTGGTTCTTATATATTGGGGGTTTAATTTGCCAAATTTTAACCTGCAGGTTCTTTTAAGATAAAAATCCATAGTTTCTTATAGTTTCTTAAACGCGGATTTTTTTAAATTATCTCGTTTCCGAAATTTACTTCTCCTTGCCGTAAGGAAGAGTCTGCTGTTTATTGCTTGTCATCTTGGATCCGCCATCTTGGATTTTTTTATTTTTCCATGACGTCACAAAACCATAACAAAATTGCACAAAACCTGTAAAAGGATGCTGAAAACTAAAAGTAACGATGTACACCGATGAAAAAGCAAGGTTGCTTTATGCATACGCCGAAAATTACCGTTTTGTTTGGTTTAGATCGCAGGCAATTAACGTCTGTCTTTTCGCGCCAAAACTAAAAGAGCAATGCGTTTCGAAGCAGCTCGACTTATTTTAAATTAAGTCTTTGTTGATTTCACATATTGCAGCTTTACCAACATGTTGAACATGTTCATTGTACAAAAACTAAGTGGAAATCCCGTACCGTTCTCTTGTAGCAATCCCTTTTCTGCATCAGCTCAGTTGAACTTCATTTGCCGACATGTTTTGAACTCGAGCGCTCTCGAGCGCGCTCGACCCAGTCTCGCTCCGCATCAAACATCGCACAAGAGCGCAGTGCCCGTTTCACCGCCCATGCTTTCCAGCGGCCTGGTTAGAGCGAAAAGATGATATGCGTTCTCTCGCTTTTGGCGGGAAGAAGAGAGACCCTGGGAAAGAGGTTGATGCATGCGCAGTCGATATGAAATGAAATATCTAAAGGTTTTCAGCGTAAAGCTCGGAAATAGGAGACGTCTGCACGCAGTTTACTTTGCAGGCAAAAGAGCATGATTTTAAAAATATTATACTAATCGCCTCTGTTAAGAACCAAGAGAGGATCGACGGTCGAGCAAGAAAAGAAGAGCGAGAAACACGTGCAGCAAATGCCTTTGCCTTGCATATACATGTATATATATGAAAGCGCTAGCTTGTGTGATATATCAGCGGTTGGCCTAAAAAGCGCAGGATGAGATGGATATTCCGGACATCCGTCCGGTCAACATTCTCGATTTTTTTCCCCTATAACACCGAGCTACACCGGGATTAGGTATCACGCTCCTTAATCTCCGCAATGATCTAAAAAATGTAATAGTTACTGCAAGAATGCTAACAATTTCATTAAAAAATCATAAAAAACCTCCATTAAAATTTAGTTTTACCACACATTAAATTTCTTACCAGTAACAGTGACACGAATGTTGTACGCCCATGAATTGCCATGCACTGCAAGCTTGCACTGATAAGTAGCGTCTTCTCTTTCAGTGACTTTGTTTATTATCAAGGTGGCCACATCACTTGTACTGATAGCAAAACGTGTCTGGTAATCATTTCTGTTATTTACCGACGTACTACCATCATTAAATAGAACTCCAATGTCAGCACTGGCGCCATCATCAATAAAAAAACGCTGTGTATAGAACTGTACCAGATGACAGAGTGTAATTCCACCTCAGAGGCACCTGAGTACTTCCAAGTAACACTTGCATATCAACTGTTCTAATGTCACTTGAGTCCGTCTGAGTCCAGGCTGGTAGAGGTGCTGTCCATGTTACTGAAGTCGCTGAAAGACGATATTACTAAGTAACATACCGTATTTCTTCGAATAAGTGCTCTAACTCTTTAATATTAGCGCACATCATCGAATAAACGTCCCCTTCCCCTCCCCCTCACTTTTCCAGGCGGATCAATTACAAGATTGAAAGGGTTTAAAACATTTAAAATAGCAAAGAGATAACAAGGCAATCACATTATGTTTGTGTCGTCACTTTTACAAGTAATCTACTATCAAACTTAAATTACAAGAATCAAAATAGGAAAATAGTTTCTTCCAGTATTATATTCCCATGGCTTGCAGAATTCGTGCACATGCACTATCTGTTGATTAGTTTAATCTTTGCCCTATTACGATATAAGCGCCCCCTTGATTAAGAGCCCTTCTTCGAATAAGCGTTTCCCCAGCCCCTCCCCCCCCCCTCCCCCCCCCCCCCCCCTCAGGCGTTTATTCGGAGAAATGTGGTATGTTACTGTTTCAGTAGCTCCACCTGTCCCACTAAAGAGGGAGACATTGTGGTTTGCGGTTTCATCCAGCCCTCCGGTACTGGCAGTTTTTACGCGTGTTGGTAGATGGCACTCTTATCGACCTTTCTACGTATGACGTTTGTGACTTCCAAGATAAACGTGTCAATATAAGGAGGCAGCGTGGCCGAGTGGTTTAGGGCGCTGGTCTTGTAATCTGGAGGTCCCGGATTCAAGCCCTCCATCCTGCCAATAGCTGGATTTGTTCTTGGTAGTCCCGAGTTCAACTCCTCGGTCACGCTTGTAAAATAGCCAACTGGTCTGCCTCCTGCCAGTTGGGATTCTTAACCATGTTATGTTCATTTAAAATATTTGTTTCTGTATTTATATGGCCCACAATGTAAACTAGTAGTTTACTAGTGGGTTTACTAGTAATTGTGTATAACCAACAAAGTTAAATTTTTTATAAAACTTTGTTTTTATTATTTTTTCCTTGTTGTTCGTTCCAACAGCTCGTGTACAAAAATCAAATACTACCCTGTTTGGAATAGGTCAATTGCAGCAAAAATATATATATTACACACTTTGTATGGCGTTTAATAAGTTACAGGAAATTTTCTGTCCCTAAGTTGTCATACTTAAAATATAATAACGGAGCGTGACATGAAAACTAAACTGTGTTTAATGTACCGTATATTGTGAATAACTCAAACTTTGGCAATTGTTCATGCATAACTATTTTTAATTAAAATTAGTGCGACTACCTTCTCTGGGCGAAATTAAGAATCAGTCAAATAAATAAGAATTTGTATTTGATGAAACAAAGAAGACTTTTATGCGCAGTCCTTGAATACAGTGAGTAGACCTACTAGGACTACAAAGAACTCGGAACATGTCGGTAACGTAAATATACACAACTTACAAGACACTAATCAACTATTTTCCGCCGCAAGAGCTTTAAACGTTAAAAGCTGTTAACTGAGTTGATTATCGTGTTGAATTTGAACTGACATTAAAATCCCGTTGCAATGATCTAGGTTTACCTTCTAGGTGATTTAAATATCACGGTAATTATATAAGCTACGAAAACGAAATCTACTGATTCGGTGCGATGCGAGTAAAGAATAATAACGGTTATTGTTTCAACGTCCATGAACTTACAAAGCTGGAAGTTAACTCTATTATATCACAAGGTACTTAAAAAATTACCTGTAAAGGGAATAAAGATGAGTGCTACTGCCACGAACCAGACATTTGATAGAACTTCCGCCATTGCTCACTCGCCTCAGCACTCATGCATGAACATGATAATTTATTCACAATGGAGCTGAAGGTCAAATGTTTCGAAATGGTCATATTTTTAGCCTTAATAAATTACCGCAAAAATTTCGAAGCCCTGGGCTTCTTTTTTGTTCAAAATGCATTTTTGGTGGCATTTTTGGAAGGGCTGTGAGTTTTAAAAATGTTTGACTATATTGAGGGGATTTATCACTTGAGGTGCACATAGATCGCTGTTCTCAAAGTTCAAGTTTTATTTTCGGGAAGGTTTATGATTGGACAGAATGTGAATGGTTGGGCTGATACTTGGAAGAGATTTTGCGTCTAAAAAATATAGGTGCACATAAGAATACGTACCAAATTTTTGTGTCGTTGTGTTCGTCCTTTTCGTTGATGTTTCAATGTATCAAATTTTGCGTCTGAGATTCCGGTGGGCTTAGTTTCGAGGGGGGGGGGGGGGGGGGGGGGGGGGGGGTTATTATCGAAATTATATGGTATGTGTACATTTATTGAGAGCATATTATTTTCCATTATTAAATCGCCTTTTTATGGGAATATAGAGACTGTAGACATGCAGTTTATAATGGGCCCGAGTACTGTTAAACTGAGCACAGCAAGTGAGCTATGCATATAATAATGCACGTGTGGGATCGAAACCTCCAGTTGTCTTCATTGTCGACTTGCGGCTGATAACAGCTGAGAAACCTCGAGCTCGACGTCGATGGTCCTCGCTATCAAAAAGGAAGAAAAGGGACTGGAACCCGGAAGTAAACGGAGTGGGACGTCTTTGACAGGAGGGAAAGAGAAGAAAATCGTAACACTACGTAATATTTCACAATAGAAAAAGCACAAAGGGTCGGTAGCTAATAAGGAACGGTCGGGAAGCGGAAGTAAAATGCACGGGAGCCTGAAAGCTCAGATCCCCCCCCCCCCCCCCCCCCCCCTCTCACCTAGATAAATAAATTGTCGTAAACTATAACTATTAGGGTTTCAAAATATATATGGTTTATATTTTTTTTTCTTAAACAAAAAAACGCAAGAGCGCTCCGCGCGCAGACGGTCCGTAGGGGGTGGCTGACACGTTTCCTCGAACCATTAAATAAATCCATCAGGAAAATGGAAACAAATTTACACCTTCAAAACAAACTTGAAATTATTTCCTTTTACAGTGGCGGATCCAGGGGGATGGTCCGGACCCCCTATCAGACCTGAGGAGTTTATTGCTTTCTCCATTATCCATAGCAAAACCATCTCCAGGATCCACTAAAATGCACTTTCATTGTCATAGCCTGAAATCTCAAAAACATTCTGGGGGAGGCCTCCAAACACTCTCCTCCACACGCCTTTTAGTAATAATTCAATACTGCCGTCTATTTCCAAGTTATCCCTCTACGGGAAAAATCCTCGACCCCCCTATCAAACATTCCTGGATCCGCCCCTCTTTTATATACGGCAACGGCAAACGCCCAAAAGTAGGATTTTTGCAGTTCGCGGGAAAAACAAACGTGATTATATTATGACGTCATATAACGTGGGAATTACGCACGATTGCCGAACAATATATCGGGCAAATTGATATGCAGTAGAAACCCGCGTATAAGAACCTCTGTTTTTCCAAGACAAGCTTTTTGATCAATATTTTCGATTTTTTCTCGCTAACATCGAGCTACACTGGGATTAGGTATCATGCTCCTTCGTCTCCCGCAATGATCTAAAAATGTAATAGTTGGAAAAACAAACCTCCGTTAAAATATCTTACCAGTAACAGTGACACGCATGTTGTACGCCCATGTATCTCCCCCCACTGTAAGCTTGCACTGAAAAGTAGCTTCTTCTCTTTCAGTGACATTGTTTATTATCAAGGTGGCCACTTCACTTGTACTGATAGCAAAACGTGCCGAGTAATCTTTTCTGTCATTCATTGTAGTGCCACCACCATTAACTATGAGTCCAATATTATCACTGGCGCCATCATCAATAACAAACGTGGTTAATAATAGAACTGTACCAGATGACAGAGTGTAATTCCATCTCAGAGGCACCTGAGTACTTCCAAGTAACACTTGCTTATCAACTGTTCTAATCACATTTGAGTCCGTCTGAGTCCAGGCTGGTGGAGGTGCTGTCCATGTTACTGAAGTCGCTGAAAGACGATATCACTAAGTAACATACCGTTTTTCTTGAATAAGCGTCCACTCTCGAATTAGCGCCCCTTCCCCTCCCCCTCACTTTTAAAGGCGTTTCAAAAAAATTTCAACGCTCATTAATAATTCAAAAATAAAATACAAAATAATTAATGAATATCTGTAAATCGGACACAGATTTCGTCCTGTTTTACATAAACTATTCCCTCGATTTATTCGCCTAGAATGATTTGCATACAGTCGAACCCCTATTACGCGGCCACGTTCGACTGTAGCTAAGATAGTCGATAAACATGTACATTTTGATGCATTTGTGCATGTCGATAAAATATTCACCTCAGATCTGTATGTCTCGCCTTCGGCTCGTCATTGTAAATACCCTTACAGATCTGCCGCTCATAATTATTGTATCTATCACAAAGAAAGTCATAAGGAAATTAAATTACGTTTGTGTCGTCACTTTTACAAGCAGTCTACTGTCAAACTTTAATTACAACATATCACAATAGGAAAATAGTAATTTCTTTGAACATTTTCATGTGCTTGCAAACTGGTTCGTATACCCCCATTTAATGTGGTATACACCTATTTCAATTAACGTTGTCGGATAAAAATCGGATAAAAGCGTAAAGCCTACAAGACAAGACCAAATGGTAGTCTGGGTATTCATTAGAATTTGCATATCGCTGGAAAAGAAATCTACACGTTTTTATTTCGCACGTGAATTATTTGGTTTGCCCCGAATTATATAATGTGTCTAATTTGTTTTTCCATGTTTTTTCACTAGCTGATTCTGCTAAAAAATAGTTTAGGCTAAAAGTAGTTTACTTCTACAGGTTTAAAACATAAAAGGAAACGTTATAAAAAAGGTTTTTCATGTTACTTCTTATTACGGTGCCTGCAGCAGTTTTCTACTTTTACCCATGCTACCTTTCGGTCTTGTCTTGCGGGCTTTTAAACAAGAAGTTCCGCTATAAAAGGGATAGGACCTCCCACATTTCACACCTTTCGGGTGCGAAATGCAAATTTGTACTCTTGCAGTCGTGGCACGTTGTTGATTGAAGCGTCCTGCCAACTAAACATGCTTCAAAATCTCATGAAACCAAATATATCAGTAACAAAAATAAGATATAACTTGCTAATGTTTAACAGAACATTCTTAGAAAAAAAATGAAACAAATTTTATCAGTAACGGTCGTACAAAAAGCGCAGGTTGTTTGTCAGCTGTTTACGCTTTGATGGTTGATTGACAACTAGGTGCGAGAATGGCCAGGCCAGGCCCCTTTTATACCGGAACTTCTTGTTTAAACACATTTCTTTCCGACAACGTTAATTGAAATAGGTGTATGCTAACTAAGTAATATGCTCACTGTTTCAGTGGCACTAAACTGAACGGATGAAAACAGATTTGACGCCGACCTCGATGTATTTTTCAATAATTGTAAATCTACCTTTCTACGGATGAAGTTTGTGACTTCAAAGAGAAACGTGTCAATAGAAACTAAAACTTAGTGGTGAAAGAAAACTCGGCAAGGTAAACATGCTGTCGTTTCAAACAGCACGTGTACAAAAAATATACCGTGTATATCCTGTTTCGAATAAGTCAATTAAAAATCAGTCCATATCATCACACTTTATGATACATTTTCTGTCCCTAAGTTGTTATACTTTTGTATGACATTTATCATACTTAAACAACGGAGCGTGACATGAAAATAAATATTGTGAATAGCTTAACCTTTGGCAATTGTTCATGCAGGAAATTAGTACGACTACCTACTCTGAGCGAACTTAAGAATCAGTCAAATAAATAAGAGTTGGTATTTGATGAAACAAAGAAGGCATTTCAGCATTGTCTTAGAATAGATCCACTACCGATGGGACTACAAGGAGCTCGGAACATGTCGGTCAAAGTAATTACTGTATCATAACTTGCAAGACACTAAATGCCCTGATAATTTTAAATTCGCTTAAGTGTAGCTATTTTCTGCCGTACGTCAAAAGCTATTAAAGCTGATTATAGTGTTGAATTGGAACTGAAATGCAATTCCTGTTGAAATGATCTAGTGGTTTACCTTCGAAAGTGATTGAAATATCACGGGTACTGTGAAAACGAAATCTACTGATTCGGTGCGATGCGAGTAAAGACTATTTGTTATTGTTTCAACGTCCATGAACTTACAAAGCTGGAAGTTAAGAAAACTCTATTACATCACAAGGTAACTATGCAGCTCTTACCTGTAAAGGGAATAAAGATGAGTGCGACTGTCACGAACCACACATCTGATGGAACTTCCGCCATTGCTCACTCGACTCAGCATTCATGAACATGATAATTTATTCACAATAGAGCTGAAGGTCTTGAAGGTCAAATGTTCATATTCAATAAAACTCTTGACTGATAATTAGCCCAGGCTTATTTTGTTCAAAAAGCATTTTTTTGTGAGCTTACTTTCGGGAGGGCTTGTTATTGGACGGAATTTTGAGTTTCAAAAATGTTTCTGCTGATACTTGGAAGATATTTTGCGTCAAAAAAATAGTTGCACATAACTGTCCTTCGCTGACAGTCATAACTGTTAAAATAATGAGTTGGGCAAAAGTTAAATCACGCTAGAATCCGGCTTTGCTTGAATCCCAGGGTTCCGTTTTCCATCGCAATTTAAAAGGAGAAAGCCCTGGGATCGAGGCTGGCTTCTAGAATCTTCTGATCAGGAGGACACTGCAAAGATAAATTGGCAATAAGTTGCTATACTTATTTTTTTTTAATGTCTGTTTTCCCACAGCATCCCACCTTATGAGCTTTTCATCCTCCATGTTTGATTTACAAGTGTCTTCAGTGCTTGTCATCGTACTTCAGTTATGAGGAAAGTGTGTAAAGTTCTGTGCCTAAGGACAAACTGTTCTTTTTGAATGTTTTTTTTTGCGTGGTTCACGAATCCGTGTGCCGACGTCAGACCGCAGTGAAACAAACGTTTCACTGTATCCAATCAGAAAGAGGCTAATAACATGGCGAGTCTGACGTCGGCACATGGATTTGTGGGTACGCATTCGGACTGACTTGAAATTTTCGTTACTTGTTTTTTTCAAGGGCTAACTCTGGGCCGCTTCGACGAAATTTCGATTGAATGGTACGAGCACATGCGTGCATTTTTCCACTTTTCTGGTGCTTGGCCTGGAAGCCGGGCGATGAGAGTTTCTGGCGAAAATCGCCTCGGCGCTGGAGCTGTACGAATTTGAAGATATTGGATTTTTAATTACTTTTCTCCCTTTTCGTATAATTAGATACAATAAACAACGAAAACAAATCCTTCAAATCGCTTAAATTCGCCGTTTTGAGCCACAAAAACGACAGTAGACAACTGGAAAGGTAAAGGTACGTTTATTCAGTAGGTATTCGTTCATAGTTTTCGTGACTATTCACAATTCTACGAATTGTAAATCGCATACATTCACTATAAAAATGCAAACTAGCTATAGCACACAGTCAAACAGTTTTGTCTGGGCCAGGGGGGGATAGAAACTCCTTATAAATGGTTTGCATAATTACGTACATAGCGGTGCCGGGCAACCGAGCGTACGCAGTAGCACTCAACTAGTTGCTAAGAGGATTGTCCCACGGGAACTTATTGACAATAAAAAAGCTTTTCAGGCAAGAAATTCACACCTAAAATTAGTATGCATGATAACAAAAATGTGTTTTTCCTTGGTTGTTTTCGCTCGAAAACGAAGACGTGTTTTTCTCGTTGTTGTCTGATTTCGCTTTTGCCTCGTGTATTACGATAAACATTTTCATCCATCTTCGCTTCCCGTTCCAGTAGTAGCACTACTGACCGTATCCGAAAGACTCTCGCTGTAGCATGCAAAGTCCTGTAAATGCAGCTCAGACGGATTTTTCGCTTGTTGTTTCACGCTGCCGAGTTGGCGGCGTGAAAGATCAGGCCAAAAATCAGCCAGCGCTGTGTTTGCAGGCTACACGCGTACAGCTCTTCGCTGCGAGCTTGAAAAAGTTTCCCGGGTTAGAAAACAATGAAGTTTTGGTTGACGTCATTCTTAGCATCGGCTTGATTGACATAGGATTTGCACTGCATGTTGGTCTGTTGCCCGGCACCGCTATGTCCTCAAAGAAAAGTGCCGGCTTTCTCCCCCCCCCCCCCCCCCCCTGGTCTGGGCTCACTGTGCACGAGCGACCCAAGAACAGAATAAGCATGCACAAGATTCCTTTCGCGGGCATATTGTGAGCCCGTCGGCCTTCTTAACAGCGGGGCGGGTGTACCGCAAAAAAATAGGATTTTGAAGATTTGAAATATTCATAAAAAATTCGTGTTTTGTGAAAATCGCAAATTTTTTTTCGCAAAAGTTGTTTGGGCGATGTCTAGATTTAGATGAGAAAAACAAAAATGGGTTATGGGCACCTTAAGGCTTCGGTCTCGCTTTGCGCGGAATTACCGCGATTTTCGTAGATATACGAAGAAAAACTACAGAACTTTCTAAAAGTCCTTTCCAATAGTATTTTCCCCGCTGCGTTTGTAGGTGACGTGCCCTCGTAACTCTATTAAGCGTCGAAGGTCGACTTGTGGCAAGTCTGATAAACCGTCTACATTTGTCAAACCTTCTAATAAACATTGCTCGCAGTTTTAATCTGTGAATGAGAGGTGTGCTAATAAACTCGATTTAATTGAGGCACGCTTGCAAAGATCTATCCTTTGTGTCATCGCATCCGACAGGTGCATGTCACAGTAATCTTACGACGTACGTATTTCCGCCAACAGTTGACAAAATGTGCGCTTGTTTGATTAACCATCTAAGTTCTACATTATGACAAAATTAATATATATTGGCTTGAACATTGATGGCACTTTAGCCCGTTTACACAACCAAGTCCTCGACGTTTGCATATAACTGTTTGTCGTACATTTTCATGTTGATCAGCCTCTGCAGAAGCAAACAAATATTAAAATTAACGTTATACTTTATGTACAATTGTCAAAAGCTGAAACCATGTTACGCAAGAACAGACGAGACATGTGATAGAATTCAGCGATGAGGATCTTCTGCCCAACACGCATGCGCATAGCGCATTATCTAAAACTGTACAATGTAATGCCGGGAGGGGAGAAAACAAGCTCGTTCCCAGATCCCGCGGTAGTGCTCACCGCGGCCTCTGGGAACGAGATTTTGCTCGAGTTGAAATAGGACATGTTGGTTTGTGGTCAAAACTTCTGTATGCATCAAAAATAGTAAATCAAGATTGATAATTCGCTGAATAGAAAACTGGCTTCAAATTGGTGGTGGCACCACTTTTAAAATGACACACGAACTCTGTCCAGTATATGGTTAAAAAGCGCTATGACGGCCTTCCGACCATTGGACAGATTTATTTAGATTTCTGAAATCAGTAATTAGTTTAATTCGAAGTCACATTTCTCCGAAGATAGGATTAAATTTCTTAGTTTGGGAAATTAAATTTAGGCACATCTGAACTTTTTTGAGCAACTATTTTTGTTAATCTTTGAAGATATTTGTTGAAATTTAGCTCAATAAAACAGGAAAAAAAACATATATTTTTTTCAATTAGAGAATGGCGCGCGTGTTTATATAGCTTGATACAAATACGAGAGAAAGTTTGGGGTTTACATCAGTACTTAACAATTATCCGTAAGCTTTCTTTCGCGTTTACATCAGGAATGTAAACGAGAAGCGGCCGTTTTCTATTTCTTCTATAAAATGAAGCCGACAAAATGCAATGATACGTCACAACCGCGTTTACACTGAGCTTCATGTAAAACGGCTGCACGACCAATCAGAGCGCATGCACGCTATTTGATCAAAATCTGTAATTTAAACTGTGTTTATTTAAAATGTATGAGCTCGTGGAAGGAAAAATGTAAATATATCGTTTATTATGTGCCCGTGATAAATCTCACCTTGTGTTGGTTTTCCATATCTTTCAGCTGATTGTTCAAATCAGTGAATGTTGGCCTTGCATCCGGGTCATTTTGCCAGCAGTTCATCATTATTTGATACCTGAAAAACAACGTTCTCACATAAAGTAGTTGTTCGTTATTATGAATTTTGTTGTTACCCATATGTGGTATAAAATACCAATCATTTGTGTTTGAATTACTGACGAAAAGTTATCAGGGGCACCCAACGACAAAATGTTCCTGTAGGTGTCGGAACGTCGTTTTTTACGTTATAATTGTGCTTTTTGTGCTTTTTGTGCGGTTTAATGGCTTATTTTTAAACGCTAAGAAAAATGTATCTGTTCCGATACGTTAGCTGAACTTTCAAACATCAGAACATTTTAGTGATTGAAATCTTATTACCCGAATTTATGAGCTGCTTTTGCCTTTCCGAAAATCCTAGCTGACCTGTTTTGTACCCAAAACGATATTTTTATCTCTCCGAAACAAAAGGTATTAACTTTCCCGTTATTAAGAAAGTTCGAGATGACATTTCCCTAACCGAATATCTGAGGCGATTATAGGCCTTCTGAACAGATATTTCACCGAAACGATCTGTTGGGTGCCCCTGAGTTATTTATTGCTGTGATAATACCAATTATAAAAGATGACCGGTGACGGTTACAGTAAATAGTGCACGTGATGGATGTCAATATATAGTCGATCTGTGATGTGCTCGTTTGATTCCGTTACATAAACAGAGGTTTTCAAAATAACAACTACATGACAGACTCGGAGAAAAACAAACGCATATAGATACTTTGAATTTCAAAGGTAAAACATAACTTACAAGTCATCATCCACGTGTTGTGGTTTAGGCATTCTGTATCCCTGCTGAAGTAAGTTTGCAATCTTCTTGCCATCCATCCGTGGATATGGAGAACCACCTGAACGAGAGAAAGAGCTTCGTGAAGTTATCAGTACAAGCGCGTGGATGCTTAAACTCGTTTGACGACATATAAGTTGTACCAGCTGGATTCTGGACATAATAAATTGTATCTAGGAGAACAAGATACCTGAGTGCTGTGGGTGACAGATATTCACCGTAACTCTGTGGAAATATTATATAGAAAAATTATTTAAAGCGTTTATTTCATTAAAGAAAGAAAGAAACTATGAAAACACTGAAAGTTTGGAAGAACTTGAAGCTCGAAGCGGCTATGGTATATACACTCGTGTAGCCAGTAAGGCTTTCTCCTTCTTACAAACATCCGAATCCATTCCTGTCACCGTAACAAACAACAAAAACTTTCTCTATTTCTAAAGCAGGGATAAGGATTTCACATTGCATCATTGGCACATACGGGTGTCATCACTGAGTTATCTTTTCCCCGTTATTGTTTCTTTTTTCGTGATGTTACCTATTGTGAAGATCTCGTAAAGGGCAATCCCAAAACTCCATCTGCGAGAAAATTAAATGAATAATTAATAAACCTTAGAATCACAGAAAAGTGCATTAGTTGTATGTAGATGTTGAAACTTTTAGCAGCAAAAAGAAAATTTATAAGAATTATAGAAGGAAATCCAAGTTCTTTACCCTATTCAAGGGGATTCTACCGTAACTCCAAGAGTTATATGTCGACAAGAAACTTGGAGGGTGTATATACGTCCCAAAATGTTTCCTTTTAGGTATTCAATATATGGTAATGACGTCATATGAAGCAGGAATTACGTCATTATTTTCAAACAGCTGCCATCTTGGATTTCCTATTTTTTCAGAAAACCAGCAAAAATGACTCAAAAGCAATCAAAACCAATAAAATATAATAATGCTTTAATGATCTGAAAGTGTACAGTTATAAAAAGAGGTAGAGGTATACAACAAAGGCATAAATTCACTTTAAAACAGGAAAATTCCAAATTTAGAAAAACATGCCAGTCAAGATATCATATGGCTCCGTGGACAATAACCTGCTACACCAAATTGTTCTCAGATATATTTCAGGTACATGTAAAGTCAGAAAGTTTGGCGGCTTTAATTTGTTAAAAATAGAGGCCGAGATATAGAGGTTGAAAGTTTGGTACCGTCCCATACAAACCTCTATAATTTTGCGCCTGTTCTAAACTGAAGGAACAGACGCAAAATTAGATGGGTTTGTATGGAGAAATTAAAACCTGAAGTGCTCATATCTCAGTCGCAAATTTCAATAGAGAGCTAATTTTTGGCAAGTGGACGTTTTTTGGCATGCTTCCTCTGAATGGCTGATCAAATTTCATAATTTCGCAAATTTAATTTTTGTGACGTCATGACTTTAGTACTCTATAGGGTATGAACGTGAAAAGTTCTTTGGAGCGGAGTTCGCCCTTATTCAGTTAGATTTTTTGAAATGCCAACATCAATTCTCAAGAAAACAGACTATCAAGACTGCAAGCATCTTCGTATTATTTCCGTGTTAAATTTTCTGTTTCGCAATTATATATTCAAACATCCTTTTGTTCTTTTTTGTCTAATTCGTTTTCACGTTTCTTATGGAACAAGTGGGTGACAGACATCATTACAAGTCGTATGGATATACTTACATGTCACTTTTGGTGGTATATGTTCCATACAGCAGCGCTTCATAAGCGGTCCACTTAACTGGAAGACGGCCCTATAGGTTAAAGAATTTTACGAGACAATTGCTATTTTGCTCGAGTTTCAATGCAAGGGTTCCTAAACATTTCAAAAATATTTTTATAACCTTGAGAGGTTTCTAAAAAAAGGAAAGGAAAATGCTTAATGGCGATAAAATTATATGTGAAAAACACCTGAGTTATTTATTATTCTTGACTTGGTTGCGGTTTATTATATACCTTTGTCTTTCTTTCATAAATGTTTTCCTGCTGCACATCTCTGGCCATTCCAAAGTCTGTTACTTTGCAAACTTCTCTTTCCCCAACCAACACATTCCTAGCAGCAAGGTCTCGGTGGATGATCTATAACAAAACGGAATACTAATCAGTGAAATATGAAACTCGAACTCGCATGGAATAAAACTAAATAAATATAGCAGTGAGTTCCAGTGCTAGCAACCGAGGAACCAATTTTCAAACAACTTATCGCAACCAGCGCTTTTAAACTTCGGACTCTGTATAGGTTTGTGAATAGGAGCTAGTAATTCTACTCCCCCTGAATGGGATGCTAGTCCATCGCAGGCTACCCGACAATTTTCTGGTTCTCATTTATCCTCCTGGGTGGAACAAGTGTTACTAACTGCCGGAGAAATCCAGCAGCGATGAAACATTTGAAACCAACGCTCTGGCCACTTAGCCACACTGCCTCCTCAGTAACTATCCATTCATCCCTATTCATACGAAAACAAACCAAACTTCTCGATGATACGTCATTTGTTGCGAACAAAATTGTCAGTTAGTAGAGCTAAATAATTTGTAACAACCAAAGGTGTACGATACATTAGAAGTTCCAGGATGTAGTACATCATTGCTTCATATTCTCGATATATAAAATTAACTCACTAGTTAATTCAATAAATATATTATTTTAATTTTAATTTTTATTGAAATAAAACGTAATTACTACACATCTTACAGATTTTGACGACAGGTAACTCATGCCGTCAGCGATTTGCCAAGCAAACTTCATCAGCTGTAGTGACGTCAGACTTGATTGTGGTTTGATATCCGGTCTTTGTAATAAGTGTCCTTTAATCCACGGCTCTTTCTCAGGTAACCCAGCAGGTCACCAAAAGGCACATACTCGATCAACACCAACAGTGGCTCTGGAAAAGGAAAACTAAGCATTCAATAACAATTATGAAGAATACCAACTTAAACCTTTTTTTCTATTTTCATTAGCAAGTCGCCCATAGAAACACTTTCTTTATGTTCATAAAGTTACACTTAGGAATAGTTGACACTACTGCTGGTCTCGCCGTTAATGTGCTTTCTGTTTTTTGCCTTTGCTTTATCAATTTGTTTCCAATGTTTTCTCCATGGCCCTGTTTTTGTGATGAAACCGGGGGCTTGGGTTTGACATTGTCGATTGTGACAATGTTTAGACTACCAACTAGGCGCCAAGCGCGCTTATTTCTTTAGCGGAGATTTCCTATTGATATCAGTACAACCTAAAATAATCAAAACAAGTTGGATCTTAATTTTGTTAATTGATGGACCGTTTCCAAAGTTTGTTTATTCAAAACTTACGTCATGCCACGGTCACAATCTAGCGAATGCGTAATCCCTGAACGGTGAAGCTAAACCAGCAGCAGACTGTACGAGACCAGCACGAGACTGTGATCCTGAAGGTATGGAGGATTTGGACTGGAAATCAATTTACATGTTGCCTTGGTTATGCACACTTAGTACGAAACTATAGAACTTCCAGTTCAAATTCCTCCACAGAAGAATTACAACAAATTCATTTTTGTTTAAAATTAAAATTTCTGAAACAGATCTTTGTTGTTTATGCGAAACAGCCCAAGAAACATTGATATACACCTATTCTGGGAATGCGAGGTAATAAGAGCCTTTTGGGATAGTGTTCAATCCTTTTTTGTCTCTGCTGATCTTATACCAGCCTCACAAGCTTTAAATCTACGTCAATGTTTAGGTCTTATAGGAGAAAAAGGCGCTTCTTTACTAAATCATTGTCTACTTTCTTGCTAGATATTACTTATATCTCATTATCTCGTGTGCCAAATATTTTGCAACAATCATAGTTTACCAGATTCTGTAACACATCCCAAAAGTTTAATGACGTGAGGGTGTGGCTTGAGCAGCTTCATCGTTTCAAGTTCTTTCAGCAAGTCTCTCCTGTCTGATTCGGTAGAGTTCGCTAAAAATTCACAAAACGTCAATCAGGTAAATAGTTTATGCAAGCTACAAAACATACCGTACTTGTATAGCTTTACTGTTTGTAGCATAATAATTTAAACTTTCCGTTCCAAATAAAACAAAGCCTTACATTTGAGCATTTTAATAGCAACTGTAGTCTTTCCAGGTCTACTTCGAATCTCTGCCGTTCCCTTGGCAACCTGACCAAAGCACCTTTACCAATGATCTTTTCTATAGTCACGTGTTGTCTTGCTACTTCCCAAGAACGAGTTAATGGATGAAGAGGCGCGTAATCAGCACCTTTAGCAGCACTTTGTGGTGTGGATTTGTCTACTGTTGCTTCATTTAGGTCCATGTATTCTGAGCGAGGCGGGGTGGATTTACTTGGTTCAAGATCCCTCAGTGCTAGTTCATTCTGACAAAACAATGCAAGATAAATATAGAATATATAATACATGGTGCGCGGAGATTGTGAAATTTCTCTTTGAGTATTCAACTCGATATCTTACAAATCAGCCGAGCGAACTCATGAGATATCGATTTGAACACAAGAAAAAATAACACATATTATACTAACAACGACGTTTTTGACGATTTCCGATGTTTGCCGAAAAAATGTTTCGACTTAATATCGACAAATTTGACTCACTCAGCATTGAAACATGGCACTAACTAGTAAGCAAACGTGACGTCATCGACATTACAATCACAATTATTTACTTGCTTTTATCAACAAAAACAAAAACAATCAATAAATAGACTCACGTCATATACACCTATTTTGTCTTCGTATGGTCTGAAAATAACGGAAAATAACAATGAGATGTTGCATAATTTCTATCAATTTCCAAGTTGTTATAGAATTGTTATTTGGTCATCATCAAGAATCAAATGAATAATCATTTCCACTATACACTAAAAAATATAGATATAAACCTCTATAAGATTCTAGCATCATTGAGTTTAAATCTGATCCCCAGACCCACAGGAGAGATAAAACATACCTCTGTTCTCTTGTAGTTCCTAAAAAAACCCAAGAAATAACAGAATAAGATTAAAATTAGTAATGGTAATAGGACTGAGTGGAGTCCAATTCGGTCTGTAATCGTATCAATAACAAAATTCTCGTTTCTGATTGGTTCCCCGCGCGCCTATTTGTTACGTAATTGGAGCGCGCGCGCTCGGATGGCGTAGGTGTCCAATTACAGGTATCCAATTTGAGTTTGTTCAAATTGGATACCTGTAATTGGACACCTACGCCATCCGAGCGCGCGCACGTCAATTAAATGGGTTCTTTCTTGCTGTCTCCGTACTGTTTGTAAAACTGATTGAATAAATCGCTGATATTTTCACTAAGTTGTCTCAGACTTCTAACCTCGACTTTTGTTATTGATACGATTAATTGGTAATTGGACCTCGTGTCGTAAAATTCAGGGGTAATAGTGCTCGTAATTTCGAAATCGGCCTCGCGCTGCGCGCTCGGCCGATTTCGAAATTACTTCGCCCGATTACCGACCCTGAATTGTACTCCACTCGGTCCAATTACCATTACTAATTACTGGGGATTTTTTGATCTTTTTTTGAACACCCCTCCGTTTTTTGCCTCGCGCGCAAAGATTTGTGGGTAGTTCACAGGACCATTCGACGGTGGTCTTTGAAAGGACCTGGAACCTAAATATTACTTTCAACGAGCTTCGTTTTCGCCGCCATATGCAAGACAGGAAGGTAAGCTTGAATTTGATACCAAATGTGACTGTTTTTGGCGTTTCTTTCGATCTTTTCTCCTTATCTAAATAAAGGAGGGTTTTTTTGGAGAATTAGGCTGTGTTTGTTGTCAATTATACCGTTTCAGGTGTCGATTTAAGCTAAATGAAAACGATAGGATTTCTGCCTGTTGTATTGACTATTTACACAAAAACATTGGCTAAGATTGATCGTTTCTTACCAAAGATACACCGGCGACATGGTGAAGCAATCACGATTTCCCACTGGAGAGTGGGCTCGGGAAATGGAAGAAGAAAGAAGCGAGCGATTTTAGTTCAAGCGAATATCTATTGAGGAATTATAAGGAAACATTTCGGAACTGAAGAGAAAGGTAAAACTGAGCTTTGTTTTTGTGTCTGCCTATTAATGTTCGATCTGATTCCAGCCGAGATTCAGGGCTGCTTCGATCTGGTGATAGGATAAATTTTTCGCAAAAAATCCCCAGTGTGAACAAAATCGGACGACCGCGCATTATTTGTTTATCACGAGTATCATTACAGACAGAATTGGACGACAAAAAGTCCTATTACTAATTAAATCATAAAAATTACAATTTCCGAGGAAAGGAGAAGTGTTAAAAGAAGGGAAATTCTGTCAACGGGTCAAGTTTTTCTTTTTTTTTCTTTTTTGCTCTATAAATAGCGAGATTGTCGGTTGCTAAGTAACTCGAGAATAAATATTTGTGTCAATCAAATACACAAACCATGCGAGAACTGCGCAGAACAACTTATCAAAATTTCGTTTGAACGAACGCTCAGTCAGGGCGGGGCAGTTTTTCTTTCAAAGTACAATATTTTTACAAGCTGACTCGAAGCTGTAAAGTCTGTAAACTAATCGGAGTCAGAGTCAATGATTCTTCGCTTCCTATGGCTTTTCGGGTCTTCGGTTGACGTTTCGTGTTGAAGACGCAGTTGCTGTAAACTTGAAATGGCGCCGAGAGATATTCTGTTTCGTAGCCATGCTGTACAAAGACGGCATAAATCTTGGATTCTTGAAGGAACAAACTCACTGACTGGATTAGAACTGTCTGATGGTCAGATATTATTTTTCGTCACAGCTGCGACAGCTGCTGGATTTGATGGAGCTGGCCCCAAACTGTGCATTGGCAAACGACTTGTTTATGGAGCAGATGGAGAAGTGACAGCCGCACATGTTTTTGTCGAGCTGGATTGTTGACATCAATGTTTCTCGCTTTACACCATTTAATTGTGCCCATACTGTCATTCATGTTTTGGTTGCTCGAGCTGTGTTTTTGGAGGCTGCCGTTTCATTTATTTCCGAAATTTCTTCATCCGACACAAGTGGGAAACGAGACTGCGTCCTAGTTGCCATTGTTATTGTTGTGTTTCGTCGAACAATGGCGGATTTTCACCGGAAGTCAGCTGCATGTTTGCCTCCGTTTGCAGTTTTAAAACGATGTAGTGGAGGGCTGAAATTCATCTGAACTTGTCAAGATGTCCATAAAAGAACTCGCCTGGTTTCTTGGCAAAAAATGTTTCTGCCATAGGATAAACAAAATCATCATCTGCCTTCTCCAATACTGTCATTGTTCAAGGGACAAGGGGAAGGGGAAAAAATTATCAATTTTGCAGAGAGAGTGTTCATACTCTTGCTATGGTTATTTTAACCAAGGCTGTGATTGGTTGATTTAAACTAGAACTTTAAATGTGATTGGCTATTAAACTGTCCGATAACAAACTGTCCGATAACAACTTGGCAAAGCCAAATTAGCGGAAAATAGTAGTTTTTTCAACCAATCACAACCGAGGAAATTGTAATTTTTATAATTAAAGACAGTATTAACTTATGAGAAACAGCAGCAGATACAAAAAACGTCTAAAGAGTGATAATATTATTTACCTTTCCTGTGCAGCCAAACGATGAAAATAATGAGAACAATGATTATACACACAAGAACTCCAATTATCGCTGCCAACATGACGTCATTACATGAGCATTCTTCAGTAGACTATGATGGAAAATTGAAAATCGTTACATAAACGTGGCTTCCTCTATGTAAACACATGCCGTAACGGTTACTTTTCTATTGTTACCGCGGCATTGAGGAATAACATTCATGACGAACTCGAAGATACAACTCCTAAAGCTTCGATGAAGGCATGTTCTTTGCTCTGAATTGTTTAATAAGAACTGATAAGAGACAGCATTCTTCATAACTTTGTTATTAAACCTGTTTGATGATGATAGCTGTTTCGAGTTTTCCTAACTTTCGCGATTGTTTCTACATACATGGACACAAATATTTCTATTGATGTATTTTCTGTTTCTAAAGATTTATAGAAAATGGCTTTATGTCCGGGTGAATCAGTGGGCTATAAAGCCCGCATCAAACGGTCACAATATTTGTCATAACATTTGTTGAGAGCCGATGTTGAGACCGTTTGACCACCCCATCACAACAACGTTGTGAGGTGTTGTGACATGTTGAGACGCGTTTGAATTCATTTAAACTTTGTCTCAACATCGTCACAACATTTCTTTTTGTTCTTGAAATGTTGAGAGGTTGTTGTGGCCGTTTGGACCGCGCATGGTCGCAACATATTCTCATGCAGTTCTTCATAGATTCTTGTATAGTACTTCTTTGGTAAGACACATTTGACCTACTACTCTTTCCCAAGTGAGTGCGACATTACAGTCTGCATTTAAGAAATCGCTGTGTAAATGTTGTTTCTTTTCAGAAAATAATTGATATCTAACAAATAATACTCCTGCCTCATGCGCATTACCATGTACCAAGCCAGAGCAATCGACATCCGTCTGTCCATCCGTCTGCGAAGACAGATCGATACCTAACAAAGGTATCACGCGCTTTTCGTCACATCTTGTACAAAGAAAAATTGCGAAAAAACAACCTCAATAATCGAATGACAAACTGGTTGACATGAAATGGTTGTGATTTGTCAGTCTCGCAAATGAATTATTTGCATCTGTCTCGGCAATGACAAATACAGAAATCGATTGCTCGCCAATGACAAATCACGACCTCGTCCAATAATTGGTTGTAGCTTTGATGGGTCAATTACTTTCTGAGATAAACGTTAGTTTGGTGAAAGATTTAACCCTATTCTGCCTGGACTTTTTTTTCGTTCCTGAGCCTGGTCGGGGGGGGGGGGGGCAGATAGTGCCCCCCCCCATGCTCATCTCGAAAAGTATTGACGCTATGAAAATGAAACTTACATGGTGTGTAAAGCATTCGAAAATCTTTATTTTAGTGGCAGTCACGTGTCAATTATGACGTCATACACGCCACAATGACGTCATAGGTTAAAAAAATCCGCCATCTTGGATCCTAAATCTTGGGTTTCTAAATTGTTCAGAAATGTCAGAAAATCTCCAAATTTGTTTTGAAAAAATCAAGAAAAATATAAAGATGCTAAAACGGCAAAGATTTTGGAAAGATTTCATCGTAAAAAGCAAACATTTTATGAAAACTGAAAATTAAGCTAAAAAAACAACAAATTTGGGTAAAACGATCTGTATCTCGAAAGTTATTTGTGCTATAAAAATGAAACTTATATGGTGTATAAAGTATTCAAACATGTTTATTTTAGTGACAATCACGGGATCAATTGTGATATCACATCACGCCAAAATAACGTCATACTTTAAAAACTGGCCGCCATCTTGGATCCGCCATCTTGGATTTTTAAATTGTTCAGAAATGTCAGAAAATCACCTAATTTGATTTGAAAACATCAAAAACAATATAAGGATGCAACAATTGCAAAGATTTTGTAGGAATCTATTCGTAGAAAGCGGAACTCTCGTGAAAACTGAAAATTAAGCTGAAAATACCAAATTTGGCTAAAACGGCCTGTCAAAACCTGGTTGCATGGAAACGTCAAGTCACGTGATCAAAAATATTGCCACACCAAAATGTTTCTCAGATAATTTTTAGGAAAAGTCATAAAGTTTGGCTATGATTGCTTGAATGCTCTTTAAGTACGATAAATTTGAAGTCAGCGCGGGCACTTTCTGCCCCCCCCCCCAGGCAGAATAGGGTTAAAGTCATCAGTCTACCTAAAATACAATGGAAACTTACTGCCAGATGAGCTGGTAGGTGTTACTGTGGGTGCTGGTGTTGTTCGTTCAGTGATAGGTCGTGTCCCTACTACGGACGAGGCACTCACATTAAAATCTCCCAGCATTCCATTCTTTGGCAGCATATTGAAGTAAAGAAAGTACCATGCTTTCTGTAACAGTGGAACTGAACTTTAGCGCCAGATCAACAACCACACTTCCACACCTTGGAAGAGACAAACATGAAACGTACACATTTAAAATCAGAAAATGACGATCAAATGCTATAGCAGGAACTAATCAATCTGAAACAGATTGCATACCTGACATTTACCAGTCTTGCACTGTTGTAGCCACTTTCACTAAGCAAAGACTTTGTTCATCTAAAATATAATGCAAACGTTAGGTTCTGGACAAGGTATTGTGTAAGAAGTTGAATTTGGTTGAAATAAACAATAAGCTAAAACCAATGGTATATCTTATGGATGGTACATTGTCATGCAGTTGGGTTTAAGAATATCTCTGAAGTCTAAGTAGTTAAAGATGCATATATACATGTAGGTCAGGAGTTGCATCACAAATATTGTTTCCAGGTATTATACTGATTGTCAAAAGCCATCACATTTGTTACAGCAGCATTTTATATCACCACTGGATTCCCTGAGCTTGGATATTTAGTTAATAAAACAACAACTCCTTGTTTCTTGCTCGCCAACTAATGGAGGTAGTATTCTTTACT
>MU827892.1:0-44395 GCA_029204205.1 Desmophyllum pertusum
GACTATAGTAATTCAAACTATGCCTGTGTTTCATTTAATGTCTCAAGGTCGTTTTACCTTCGCTATTCGGATTTGGTTCCTCAAATCGATTGCTTGCCTTGTTGCCAGGTCCGAACATCGGAGAATTGTTCAAGTCCCGATCATTTAATTTCCCTGTAACCAGCTCAGTTCCCATTGGATACTTAAAACACGTCACCTGGATCCTTAAACTGGTCGAAGTGGTTAAGTTCCTGTAACCGCGGCCTTTCTTTTGTAAGATATCCATCCACATCTTTGACACATTTTTGTGAAGTAAATCTTGTCCCAGCTTGTGGGATGGTATTAAAGGAGGAAGAACCTCTTCCAATATTGGTTGACGGAGATGACGTAAGTCGTGTGGGTGATACTGACTGCGCATGTGGTGGTGGTGGTGGTGGTGGTGTTGGCGGTGCATGAGTGAATAGATGGAATGTATAATAGACTAGATAATATAATGGACGATAGACTAGATAATATAATGTACAATAGACTTGATGGAATATATAATATACTGGATGGAATATATAATAGTCTAGATAATATAATGTACAATAGACTATAATATACCATTACCATTACCATTAGTTCTAGATAATATAATGTTCGATAGACTTGATGGAATATATAATAGACTAGATTTGAATCTATAATAGACTAGATAATATAATGTACAATAGACTTGATGGAATATATAATAGACTAGATTGAATCTATAATAGACTAGATAATATAATGTACAACAGACTAGAAAACAGACTAGAAAATAGACTAGATAATAGACTCGATAATTAGCTAGAACATAGACTAGATAATAGACTAGATAATTAGCTGGAACATAGACTAGATAATTGACTGGATAATAGAATAGATAATTAGCTAGAACATAGGCTAGAAAATAGACTAGATAACTAGAATAGTATAAAGAATAATTGTGCATGACAGAAGTGCAAATGGTGGGAGTGGTGTTGGCTGTGCATCATCGAGTAGAACTAGATGACATACTGTAAAATAGACTAGATAACAGACTAGAAAATAGCCCTTATAATAGACTAGTAGATAATAGCCTAGATAATCTACTGGATAACAGAATAGACAACCAATAATTATGTATAACAGATATGTAAATCGTGAGAGTGGTGTTGGCTGTGCATGGGGTGGAGGTGTGGGTGTATGTGCTGATAGAGGTGGTCCTTGGAACTCCATGTCATGTGCTGTGAAATATAATCAATAGTTTGTTTATTAAACATTAGAAAATAGCTGTCATATAAACGGCATAGAATCTAGCCGTGCATTATTTTCTTTTAGAAAATAGCTGCCATATGTACTGCATAGAGTCTAGCCGTGCATTTAATATTTTCTTATAAAGCACGGCTAAAAACTATAAAGCACGCATGTCCCGGATGTTCACCACGCTCAGATTAATCCAGTTGATTTTCAAAGCTGAACCTGTCCTGTAGCTTTTCTTGTCTTTTTTACACGGCTAATTAAGTTGAATATATTGCGAGTTTGACCATTAATGCTTTACCTATATTGAAAACGAAGTGAAACAGTATCATCGAAGGCGACGGATCATGCAGAAAGAAAATAATTTCGCTCTCGGAGAGTGGCACGGTCTTGAACCGGCCGGCGGCATTTTATCAACAACAGCGATCAAAGTGATTTCGCAAAACAACTTTGACCTGAGAAAACGTTTTGAGGTAAGAAAAAATTATTCTCTTATTCATAAAAGACGCAATCTCGTACCCAGAGTCAACGGTCTCCTCTGTCAGCGGGTCGTCGCCGGGTTAGACTCTGGGGGAATGGATTAAATCTCGAATTTTCTGATTGGCTGTCTCGTGTAACAAACAATGGCCGTTACCATTCCCCCAGAGTCTAACTTGGCGACGACCCGCTGACCGAGGAGACCGTTGACTCTGGGTACGAGCACACAGCGGTCAAACGTACTGCGCGCGCGCAGTTCCCGCCAAAACTTTGCAGTCAAATGTCTTAAAATTGCGAAGTCGTCCGCTTTAAAGCTCAAACTTAAGAAATTTACTGAAAACTTAAGCTTTATACTCGGAGTATGCATAGATAATGTAATAATTGTTATCCAAAAAGTGTCTCAGCTCGTATTTTGGTTTACCACTGCATGTTCTATAACGTTTTCCTTACAAACTTCGCGGCCATTACGCTTCAAACTCATGGAAAAATCAAGGCCGCGGAAACCGGAAGTGGCGCGCAATTTTTGCGTTTGACCGCTGTGTGGGGTACGAGCACACAGCGGTCAAACGTACTGCGCGCGCGCAGTTCCCGCCAAAACTTTGCAGTCAAATGTCTTAAAATTGCGAAGTCGTCCGCTTTAAAGCTCAAACTTAAGAAATTTACTGAAAACTTAAGCTTTATACTCGGAGTATGCATAGATAATGTAATAATTGTTATCCAAAAAGTGTCTCAGCTCGTATTTTGGTTTACCATTGCATGTTCTATAACGTTTCCTTACAAACTTCGCGGCCATTACGCTTCAAACTCATGGAAAAGTCAAGGCCGCGGAAACCGGAAGTGGCGCGCAATTTTTGCGTTTGACCGCTGTGTGGGGTACGAGAGGGTACGAGATTGTAAAAGACGCCACAACACTATCGTTTTACATAAAAGCGAAATAGCAGCACATTCGTTTGTTTTTGAACGTCAAATGTCAATGATTATCTGCAGAAGCCTTGGAAAGAAGCTGACAAAATTACGACCGGCAAAGTTGAAAATAGATTTGTCAAACCACAGGCCGCCCAAGCTAAAGATAAGAGAAAACATTAACAGTGTCACGGCATAAGCGATATTGTGTTACAACGGCTCGATTTATAAGGGTTTGTATGGGAACGCAACGGTTATGTTTTAGAAGATATAAAATCGAATGTTTTGTCAATAAAAACGACTTACCCTGTTGCTGTGTTGTATTCTTTGTAGTTTGCCAGCTTCTCAGGCCGGTTTGAGGCGATTTAGGCGAGTTTTAATATAATTTAGGGAAGGCAGGAAAGAAGATTTCAAATCCAATCACTCGAAGATCGATAAATTCCGTTAAAAATGCACCTATCGCCTCAAAAACTTCCACCAGTGTAATCTCCGATAACGAATGTTCCCTCTGGTTGTTTTTTTCGGCTTCCAAATGCCGTTCTAACTGCAGATAAACTTTCGTCAGTTCGACACTCACGTTTCCCGATACCCGTTGGACGTTTGAACCACACACAAAAATGGCGTCACGTCGACAAAATCACCCTACGCTGGGGAGGGGCATGGATGTATTGTCATCCATACAAAATGACACAGCGGGGCCCAGAGAGGTCGATTGTCACACTGACTCTCAAATTGTAATTCGAATCTAAAAGTAAATGCCTTGTTCTTCAGGCCGAACGGATTAAAAAGGAAGCAATTTCTATGCTGTTGAGTATCTCCATAGATTTAGATATTTTTCTTCTCTGCTTGCTATTTTCGAAAACATTGATTTAGTCCGATAAATATCTGCTTTCAGACGGACGAATCGATTCCTCGCTGGAATGTGACGGTTAGCGACGTTTAGGCGGGAAATTCTCACGTGCTGGTTTCCTATTTCAAGTGACGGTTATGTTTCGGGAAACGTGAGTGTCGAACTGACGAAAGTTTATCTGCAGTTTAACGGCATTTGGAAGCCGAAAAACAACCAGAGGGAACATTCGTTATCGGAGATTACACTGGTGGAAGTTTTGAGGCAATTGGAGCATTTTAACGGAATTTATCGATCTTCGAGTGATTTGAAATCTTCTTTCCTGCACGGAAAACCTCGAAAACTACAACTCGCCGAAATCGCCTCAAACCGGCCTGAGAAGCTGGCAAACTACAAAGAATACAACACAGCAACACATTCGATTTTATTCTTCTAAAACATAACCGTTGCGTCCCCATACAAACTTATAAATCGAGCCGTTGTAACACAATACTCAGGGGTTTCATGATCATTAGAAGCCGGCTACCGGCGGTCTACCGCCGCCTACGATGCCTCTAGCCGCCGCTTACTAATCAAGCCTTCTGGCCTTCTGAGAGTTTACTTATAAGATTTATGAAATAATTGAAAACAACGACTGTAACAGAGTAAGTCTTTAAACTTCAAATTTCATATAGAATAATCGCAAGATCGTTTAAAATACCTGAGATCTACTGTGATCGATAAAAATTGTCATATAGAGCACTAGATTTGACTCCCAGAATGCTGGAAATTGCATTTCCGAGCTTCTACATTTCCAAAATGTTCTTGGGGGGGGGGGGGGGGGGGCATGCCCCCATACCCCACTAGCAAAAAGGGGCCTTGCGGCCCCTTTATTGGTCACAGCCGCCTATTCTACCATGGTAAGCCGCTTACTTCAAAAATTAATGAAACCCCTGAATACTGTACGGCTTATACCGTGACACTGTTTCTCTTGGGCGGCCTGTGAAGCAAGTGTTTATTCGCTAGCTTGCGATTGAGCAACAAGGTTGAAACTCGCTTATTATACCTAGCGTGCTTGTACTATTACTAGCATGAGCTGATGTACTCAATGCGTGTAGCTCATGTGATAGGCGACTAAGTAAAATTACAATTTATTGCACAAGAGTCTACTTGTTGATTTAAGACTGTCTGTGTCCCAAATGTCTGCGTTCGTAATTTAGAAGCACATCACCCACACAAGGCTGAAGTAATGCACTTTTGAGGTCTAGAAAAGCAGCTGAATGCACTCGCCGAAGCGGCTCGTGCATTCACTAGCTGCATAGAAAACCATCTTCTATTTGGTAAATAGATCACGGCTAAAAAATATAGAGCACGCATGTCCCGGATGTTCACTACACTCAGTTTTTGATTTTCAAAGTTTAACCTGTCGCTTTGACCAGTAATGCTTTACCTGTATTGAAAACGAAGTGAAACTCATTTACTGTATCATCGGAATGATTGGAGGCGATGCAGAAAGAAAAGAATTTCGTTCTCACGGAGAGTGGCACGGTCTTGAACCGGCCGGGGGCCGGCCGCATTTTTAATTGTAAACAACAGCGATCAAAGTGATTTAGCAAAACAACATGGACGAACGAAAACTTTTTTAGAGGTAAGAACAAATTATTGTTTTAGTCATAACAGAAGCCAAAACACTCTCGTTTTACATAAAAGCGAAATAGCAGCGAATATTAGGGGACAGGAACTGAGAAAGAGTTTTTACACTGTAACTTTATGGCTCCGTCAATTCCAAGCCCGACCATCCCCCCCGGGCATTTGTCGGGCATTTTACAACTTTTTCATCCCTAGGGTGGGGCATTTGCTATAACCGGGCAGCCCGGGGGTGGGGCATTGTCAAAGGCAACGCGATCTTTCGTATTTTAAAAGACGTATACGTTTTGTTGTTTATTTAAAATTTCCTGATTGCCCCCGATAGAAAAATATAAAAACTGAGTTGATATTAAACCTCGTTTGAGTCCCGCAAAGAGCTATGTATTTGTGAACAATTATAGTGTCCATCATTAATAGTTCTGTTTGGAATTTAGATTTTTAAATTCCTCGATCCTCTCAAAAAAGTTTTTGAACTTGTCCCGTGGGTCGGGCATTTGCACTGCTCCTGAAGCCCCACCGTGGGGATTTTGTGCATGTAAGCTGACCTCACCGTGGGGAATTTTCAACCTTCTCACAAGAAAATGACAAATGCCCGACAAATGCCCGGGGGGGGGGGGGATGAGCGGGCTTGGAATTGACGGAGCCATTATTTTCCCAAATATTGACAATCGTGTCTCCCGGCTGCAGAAAAGAAAACACGAATTATATAATTTTGATTATACAGTAAATGTAATTATGAATCTTTTTGTTTTACAGTATTCTTATAAATTTCCTCTTTGACATTTTCCCGGGAAATATAATGACCTTTTTTACACAAAATAGAATACCAGCCAAGCTAACCTGTCTTTACGTGGTCGCGCTGAAAAATTAACGCCTGACACATTCCTTAACGAAATGCCTTCCGCCCCCTTTTCGTGATGGATTGACATTGATTGACATGACTTCTAAATAGCCAATCAAAATTACTTCCGATACGCGACACTCGCGAGAATGCCGGATTTCCACGCGTGGGACGAAACAGCTTTGGACGCCATTTTTGTTGTGAATGTTTCGAGAGGAAACGTTTGAAATCAAATCTTTCAATTTTCCCGGTATTTATATCTACATGGGAGATTTTGCCATTGAAAGAAGGAAGGACTATTAGATATTATGTGAGTAAACAGCACGGCAAGTGAAGGAATAGTAAGCTTATCTTCGATCGATCGATCGATCGATCGAACCTACTCTGTGGCTGTTGCGATCGACTACAACGCGATGGCATGTGCTTCATTTTCTTTAGCAACTAATAAATAGATTGATGTGATTTTATTGTTAGATCCTTGACTTGTACTGAATGGAAAAACTATTTTGCGCCCGGATTTTGCGATAGATAATTTGTAAAGCAATCATGGAAAGCATTTTAACATATTTTAAAATAATTATTAAATGTTTCAGTATGCCACTTTGGATCAAGGAATGTGATTTCTTGGAATATCCTTTTCCTAATCCCATTATTTTATTTGAAACATATTCCTTTCTTGGTCACACAGTGGATTTTAGGGAATTTTAGCCAAGTATCAGAAATTTTTGTGTAATAATAATTATTGCACACAAATTTCTTGTCAAATTTCTATTTTGGATGAGGGTTGACAGGATCTGACACTGCTAATGATTTAAAACAAAAATAACTTAATATGCAGTTGTAGAGCTACTCTTGCATGGTTGCTTCAGGTCGGGAAAAAGCCAGCAATTTTTTTTTCATGGTATCAGGGAAAATTCCGAGAATTTAATATCTGGTCAGAGAATTCTTAATTTCTCAGGTAGGTAGACAGGAGGTTGCTACAAGTTTTGATGATGAGTATTGTTGATGCAGAAGACTGTCTTATTATGGTCAAAAAATGTTTTGTGGAAAAGAAATGAAAGCAAATTGCACATCATCAGCTTGCCCCTGGGGTAGACCCCCGGGACATCCAGGGGAATTGTAAACTTAGTTAATCTTGACCCAGTGGTAGGGGATGTTTCTCAACAAACATTCCCCCTGATATCCACCTAGATATAATGGGTAAGGGACTGTGCAATAATTATCAGGAGGGGGGGGGGGGGTGGAAAATCAGAGGGGGGGGGGGCATAAAGTAAAATCAAAGCAAGGATGGGGGGGGGGGGCTCAAGGTAAAATAATTCACTCAAGAGAGGGGGGGCTTAACATTTTATTTCAAGTACATATTACATTGGCGAATCCATAACTATTTTTTAGGTGGGGACCGAATAATTTTCCGGCACTTCGGGCCTTCATCAGCCCTGAAAATAACACACATGCTCTTTTTCCTTCTGCTATGGCTATGTTGTACATTGCTACGGAGGTGGTGTTTGTTCCAGACGCGATGTCCAACAATTAAACATGTAATAGCAGCTCTTCTTTCTGTTATAAAATTTTAATCTACAGGTGCGTGTAGAGAAAATGCAGGGTATTTGTATAAAGGTGTGTGTATACTGTGAGGGAGGGGGGTCGTACATAATTTCTGACTGATTAGAGGGGGGGCAATAACTAAATTCACTCCTTTAGGAGGGGGGTATTACCTAATATTGTCCTACATGAAGCCCATTTTCCACCCCCTCCCCCCTCTCCTGATAATTATTGCACAGTCCCTAATAGAGAGGGATTTGTCTCAGTGATTCATGACCAGGCGATAGTCTGGGATCATTTTAAAATTGTATTTGTAAATCAAACAGAATAACATCTTGAGACAGCTGATTTACATTGATATGTATTTCAGTGAAAGTCATAGTAAGGTTTTCATATGATATATACCGGTAATATGTCTCGGATCACAGACTCGTTGTTGTCCATGATTTTACAAACTTGTGAATTCCCCCACCCTATTCATTGAACTTAAAACATCATGGACACTTTCCATTCAACCCAAAATTCCAGAAAAAAGTTGCAGAAATTTGGGTATACCTCTTAAGCTTGTCGGAACATTCAGGAATTTCAAACTGGAAGTTTTGGTCAAATGGAATGCACCCAATAATTATATTACAATAAGTATAGTATTTTCCCCAACCCAGGGGCAATCAATCAAATCCATCTCCTTCTATTCCCTAACAAATCTAGCTTGTAACAGGCATTCGGATAATTGGGAGTGGCGAGGGGATTGGGCCCACTCTTCACGCTCTTGCGCCTACCGGCGTACCACCTCTCATTATCTGAATGCCTGGAACAGGCTACAACATATCCCCCTGGTTGTCCCGGGGGTTGACCCCACTGCCTAGCCGATGAATTTATAATTTCATATTGAAATTTATTACGTTGGTTAATTTTCATCTGATCAGTGGTCTTATTAATATAGTCAGTGAAAAGTCCAGCAACCACCTTTTGATAAATTTCAGGTCAGTAGTATAGAACATGGGGGTACCAGCGCATTGATACATCAGAGGTTTCCATTAGATTCTTGAAATCTATATGTAATTTAAAACAAATGGTGTGTTTATTTCATTGCGTGATTTCCTTTGCGTGACATTTTCTGATGGTTGATTTGGTTTATTCCTTTATAATGATTACATTCTAAAGGATCCAAGGAAATAGAATTATATCTTCTCTACATAATAGATACCAATATATTAAGAAAGTAAAGAGATTAAAATTTAATTGATTCTATAATGTCCGTATGCATAACTATTGATTCTATCATCTAATATATATCTTTTGTCATCAAAACAACTGAGTGATACTTTATTTATTTCATAGCTTGCAAGTTGATGGTTTTGACTTCTTATAGTTTTCATTTCGTGATGCATTTGCTTGTTATTAAATAGTGTGTTTTTATAGTCTGTATGTTTAATATTCTTTTTAATAATGTTCTTTTTAATCCCCTTAGCTGTTTTTCCACCTTTGTTATTATCTTTTATATAACTATACATTTTTGATCGCAATCCAATGAATTCAACTATAGGTATACCAGCAGCCTCATCTTTGAATTTACCGATTACTTTCTTATTTGTTTTATCATAGAATGATGAGTTCTCTGGATAGTCACTATTATCAATTTTATCTTTATCATTCCAAAAGTCCATGTAAACATCTTCAGCTTCAATTTCATATGTTAAACTGTCTGTATCTGTGAATAGTAGTCTTGCTTTATCTCCATACTTCTTATTAACAAAACTATAATGAAAATCATACATTAGTGTCTTACTGAGATCGAGGATGCACATACCTACATATGCCGGCCTGTTTAAGGTTAGTGTTTCTTTGATCTTATGCACTGCTACCAGATTCTCATTGAAAATTTTACTACTTACATAAGTTGGTTTAGCAGTTATTTTTAATAATTTCTTTTCATTAGTTACAAGTCTTACATCAACTCTTTTACGGATATTTTCCATCGTTTTACCGAAAACAGAGTTATTCATGAGCTTGAAGAAATCCTTTTCAAATGTGTTTTTTGCATTCGTTCTTTTCTGAGTGTTGAAATCGATATACTGTTTCAGCCATGGTGACTGGTCGAACTCAAGCACTCTATGAACTTTTATGACTTTCAAACCAAGATCAGTGTATAATTGAAGGTTTCTATAGTGAAGTACATATTTTTCTTTATTACTTAATGTTGGAATCAATTTTTTAACTAAACCTGTTGATATATTATACTTTTTTTGGATCTTTTTACAATATTTTGACAGCATATTTTTGGTTACATTAACATTCTCTGGTCCTAGAGGGTAGTCATTATGACTATTATGTAATTTTTGAGGGTACTCTAAGTCAACTTCTAAAATTAATCCCTTTTTTGAGTCTTTTTTATACTTAGCTAAGTCAATGTTATTGATTTCTTTTTCACTCATCCATCTGAAACCTCCTGTTGGTAGGTATTGTGACATAGCCCAACCATGAAGGTTGTTAGCATCAAGATACATGATATATTTTGAGGGCGCCTTCTCATTATATTTTTTCATGTATTTGTTGTTTGCTTTTCCGTACCGATTGGTGATATAACTTATACCACCTCTCATTCCCTTTTCAATGAATTGAAACATGTCAATATCAACTATTAGCTCCAGTTTAATATTAGTCATTTTTAGCATAGCATCCCATGACAAACCTGGACTGGTAAAATAATGACATGGATCTAACTTATAGTATTGCATACATGTCTTTCGAAAGTTTTCGAAAACATCAGCTAATTGAAGAACATCACTTTTAAGGTATAAGTCGTGATATTCACCCATCGATTTTAATTTAAAAGTATTCCACACATCTTGAGCATGTTCATAATTTTCATCTGTGATATTCTCATTATTAAGGATACTGTAAAAGTCTTCTTTTGCTGGTAGTTCTTTTTTATTAAATTTTTCAAAGCTATCCATGAAATCGTAAGGATATACTCCTTTTTTTATCATCAATGTAAGTCTTTTGTCTTGGAATTCTTTTGATGTATATTTGAAGGCTTCTGCTGGAAGGTTGTTTGCTAGATTACTAAGTGATTGACTCATGAATTGGAAACTATCAAGGAATGTAAGATTATTACCCAACATGAAAGCCATATACTTCTCCATATTATTTGGTATTGCATTTATATTCATTTGTCGCTCTTCTCCTTTTTTATTTTTATATGTATGATTTTTTACTATTTGACCAATCTGTTGCATTATAAAATGGCTGTCATAACCTCTCAGATTGTGGAATATAACAGGAATTTTATTATCTTCTGGTTTGATTTTGAGTTTTAGATTGCATTCTTGATGAGCTGATCCTCTGTATTTTCCAATAATATGACAATGGTCTCTGACACGTATGTCTTTATCCGTGTATTTGTTATCACAAATATGACATTTATCAGTTTGTTTGAAGCACAGTTCATCTTCATTAGTCATTTTTAATGGCTTGTTGAAGTTATTTCTCATAACCTTCTTACAGTAGTTCACTTCATATAGCATTTTTTCCATGAATTTATAAACAGCATTCTCACCTCTAAATACCTGTGTTGGTTTTGTATATTTATCATCATAACAACAAACAACTTTATAACCGTAACCACAGTCTTCATGAGTCTGATAAGCTTCAGTGTATGATTTATCATTATTTTGTCTACAACCTTGTACTTTTTTGTGATAGCTTCGAAATCAGCATAAATAACAAATGGTACAGCTAACTGTTTGTGGTGATTTTTGAATACAATCGTTTGACCTTTTTCAGGCATTTTAATAGCTTGTTTACCATTGATGACTATACAATCGGTTTTGTGTTTGTTTAGAATTTTTTCTGAACTGAAACACTGGAGACAATACATGCAGAAATGTTTTTTCTCTTTATGATTCGTTTGATTGTACATGAATTTATTGAAGTCTTTAATCAAAATATAATGCTTATTTTCACCCTCTGTTATCAATAGTAGGTTCATTTGATTTTCAAACTTTTCATTTGATATATAGATAGGATATGGTTGTTTATCTTCATACCCAAATACATTAATGTTAATCTCATTTTGCTTTTCTATTTTATTATATTGTTTTTGTGATACTGGAAATTCAATTTTTGAATAATCCAAGTTTGTAATATATAGTTTGTCAGATTTTTTAATTCTTTGAGGATCTTTATCTTGTGGGTTTAGATGCCTTATGTGGCACCATCTGAAGCATTCATTATCTTTATTCTTGATATTAATTAATCCTTTAGCTGAGTTTCTAAGTTCTGATGGTAATTGTAAGTAGCTTGATCCTTTTAGTGGTTTGTATTTCACCAAATTAATATAGTGCTTATCAACTGATTCAATGGTCCATCCTGAACCCTCTGATATCCACTGTGCTATGCTATTGATTATATGTTGTTTGGATAATTGCAATCCTTCATTTATATCATCATTTATAATTGTAAAGGCTTTACTGTTGAAATAAGCTGTTTTGATTTTTGTTTCGTCTTCATCTAATTGTTTTTCAAATGTTACCTTTAGTGTTTCAACGAATTTAAAGCCTTTTAATTCATTCAATAATGTTTTAAGTTTGTATTCAATACCTTTCCTCGTATCGGTTAGTTGTATTAGAGGGTCTTTATTATTTTTTATTGTAATTTCGAATGATTTGGTAGAACCCTTCAGAGCTTTATCTAATTGTGTTATCTTTGTTCTTGGAGTAGGAACAGGTCTTTTGGTTTTTGGTGCAGGTATTGGTTTCACTAATGTCTTTTTTGTTCTTGGAGCTGGTATAGGCTTATCTCTGAATTCAATTGGTGGTTGTATTATATTTTCTTCATAAGATTGTACCCTCTGTTTAACAGATTTTCTTGGTGTTTCATCATCTACTATTATGATTTCGGGAATTAACTTACCATTCTGTTTTAATAACAGTTTGATCAATTCTGATTTCTTGAGTTTTTTAAGTTGAGATTTTTCCATTCTATATATATATATTAGATAATAGTAATATCTCTTTAAGCCAATAATAATTAAAACTGTTTTAAAGAGATATTATGCAAACTATATTATAATGAAACAAATAGTAATTGATAATTGTGTTTATAATATTCATCCAATATTCGATATGTATGCTGCGTCTAAAGATGCTCAATTAATTCATATTGTGAAACAAGTACCAATAAAAGGAAATAAAAACCATAACGGTTATATGCAGTGTATGGTAAGAAAACATGCACAAAAAAGTCAAAAAACATATTTTGTACATAGGTTTGTATGGGAGTGTTTCAATGGATTAATACCAGAGGACAAGGTAATTGATCATATTAATAATAATAAGGAGGACAATCGCTTATGTAATTTACAAATAATGACACAACAACAGAATAATAAGAAGTCAGCAAAAGATCGTGATTATAAATTTGTTGCTAATAATCATCAAAATAAAAAGTGTGTGAAAGCCCTTAACCAAAATACAAAAGAAGTTTCATATTACAATAGTTTGTATGCTGTACAACAACATCTTGATATTAATGCTGGTATTGTAAAGATGGCAGCTGAGGGCATTAATAAATGTAAAAGTGGTATTTCGAAAAAAGATGGTTGCAAATACGTATTTGAATATGTTAAAAAGGAAGATATGCCTGAAGATTATAAAAAATCATCAAAATTAGGCCAAAATAGACAGATTTTATTATCAGATGAAGAAAAAAGGAAACATCAGAATGAAGCAATGAAAAAATGGCAACAAAAAGAGTACACATGTCTGAAATGTAATAAAATGATGAAAAATAATAGCAAATTTATTCATAATAAAAAGTGTAAATGAATATGAAAATAATAGCCAGAAACAATTATATTTTTGGCTACCAACAAAGCAGCAAACAAACAGTATATACTGTAGCAATTACTACAATATATTAGATAATTAACGTTTAAATATTTTCATAAATCCTTTAAATCCTTGATTGATATCCAACTGCAACCTTTCCATTTTTCTAAAGCCAAGTGCCCTGAATCATCTGAATATCTTTCCATTTTTCTATATCCGAGTTTCTAATCGTTTTTGGTGTGCCATATATATTGTTTTCTTGTTTTAGATATTTGATATTATCCATTTTTGTATTCTTTAACACATCATATTCACTATTATAAACACCATTTGTAATCTCATTAGTTATAATTTTCATAAGCTCTAAAAGAGTTATATTTTGGTCTATTTGCTGTACTTTTTTAGAATATAATTTCAATAATTTCGATTTATGTTCTAACATGTCAATTTTATGATTATATTTTGATATTTCATCATGGAGATTATCAACTTCTTCATAACAAATATCGAGTTCTTTATCAACTATCCTGACAGCTTTGTCAACATTTCTAATTATCTTGTCTTTATTCTCGTCACTATTCATTGTATATATATGTGTATTATATTGTTTTTTATGCGTTCAAATCTGGTCAGATTAATGTTTTGATATATCGCATGTTATTGACTTTGGTATGTAGCATCAGATCATTATCTGATCCGGTGTGTTTATCCAGGACAATATCACAGGTTATTCCTTTCAACAGGTCCTTCAGGGTGATATCTTCATCAATTTGCTCAATCTTCTGAACATATAAATTAATCAACCGTCGTTTGTGAGACAATTTCTTGATTTTAGATTGATAATCATCAATGGATTCGTTCAACAGAGTGATCTTGTGCTCATGTTGTATGATTTCACTTAATAACTCAGCTGAATAAATTTTGAATTGCTGTGTATTCATTATATATATGTATTATATTGTTTTAACATCTTTTAGTGGTATCCATGAATTAAATTCTTTTGGATAACCAGACCATGAAACCAGAGCTTGTTTTTTCTTATAATCTCTTTTGATGACTTTATCAATTCTAAATACATCCTGTTCGGCTTTCAACAACTCTTGCTCATAAAATGATCCTTCTATGGATTCATTATTCAAATCTTTTAATTTATAAGTTATTGGGTTAGTGTATTGAATTTTGTCAACTATAAATACTTCTTCAGTCCAGTTTGGAGTATAGCCCTTGTCAAATACCTTCCTTTTATACTTAGAAATTCTTACCTTATCACCAACTTTGAATTTTGTTTTTGTTTTTGATGATATTGATTGACCCATTTCACCATATAAATTGAAATAAACAATTCCTTCATTCTTCTTTTTACTTGCTTCAACAGGTTTCATTTTGATGCTTGAATGTTTTGTATTATTATATTCTTTTACCAACTGTGGTAGTATATCTAAATATTGTGTTGTATTTTTAGCTGTAAACTGTTTCCACATCCTGTTTTTCATTGTACGATTCCATCTTTCAACAACTGATGACTTTTCTTCATTTTCTGTTGAATACAGTGTAATGTTGTGTTTATCAAGTAATGATTTCATATGTTTGTTATAAAACTCAGAACCTTTATCTGTCCATAAAAACTTTGGCTTTCTACCTTCTTTGAATATTGTTTTAAATGCTTCAGTAACTGTCTCGCCTTTTTTATTTTTTAATGGTTCAATCCATCCATACTTTGAGAAAACATCAATTACAGTCAACAAATATTTAACCCCTTTATTCCATTTGCTGAATTGTTGCATTTCAACCAGATCTGCAGCCCATATCTCATCTATTCCATTTACAATAACTCTTCTTGTTTTGAAATGCCTTTTGATTGGTTTATGAAGTTCATCGGCTAATTGTTGAGCCCAATCATTATTACTCAACGCCGTTTTCCGTTTTTTGGCTTCTTTTGTTTAACACCAAGACCTAATTTCTGTTTAGTATTTATCATGTTTCTTGCTAACCAATGTCCTTATTGTCTTTTATTATAAGGTATATTGTCTAGAGTTTTTACCATTTTTTTATCTGCTTTATTTTTGCACTTTTTGTCATCTTTACACACAGAATAATCTACATCATGTTGCATTGCTACTGCGTCTGTTTTACCTGTTGGTTGATCATAGATTTCTAATATTCGACCTGTTGTTGGGTCATATCTTACTTGTGAATCTAAATCGTTATACGGACCTGGTATTTATGGCCTGGTAAGGTAAAGCCCCCTTTGGTTTGGGTAATTTACCAATCAATTTATGAATATCAACCCCTTGACCATACTTTATATCATAAAGTGGATTAGTTGGATCACTTATATCAGTATACATGCTCATATCATATGCTATTCCTTTACCAATTGGTGATATTTTCTTTGAAATATCACTCGTAAATGAATCCAGAGCTTGATCCAAATAGTTATGCCCAACCTTTTTGATCTTAGATTTTACAAAATCAGATTTTACAGCTCGGCTCAAAGCTTGGCGTCCAACTAAAGATCCCATTTTCAGAGCTCCTTTGAAGAGTTCATTCGATAGATCGCCCCCTTCTTGAGAGGGCATAACTAGTTTTTTTGATTGTTTAACGAACTTAGTCTTCTTTATGCCACACTCAGCACAGGTGCAATAGAACATCAATCTACCATTCTTAGCTTTTTTATAGCCAGATGGTTCCACACACTCAGTTTGTTTCTTTTGTTTAACACAATATGATTTCACCATTATAATAATAAGTTACATAATATTTATAAAATAGTTGATAAGAAATCTATGATTAACACTATGATCTATTGGATCAAAATTTGAATTATGTATGGTTTCCAATAATGATACACCTCTTTGACGTTCATGTAGATAATACAAACTCCAATATCCACATAAAATGGAATCTCTTTCCTGTATTTCATCTCCCGAAAATATTATGTGTTTTCCACTTGTTGATAAATACGTTTTGACCTCATGGGGCATAGTTAAACCGAATGGATCAAAGTATTCACAATATTTATCAATATTTCTATAACAAACCCAATGAGTGCCCGCGCCTATTTGTGAATCCAAATTGATAATCCCACATTCTTTCTTTATTTTGTTAGGTAAATTATCACGACTGAAAATACCCCTGAAATGTTTGATCTTGAGTTGTATAATCCAGTTTATTAAATCAATGTTTGATAATGCTTTGTTTATGAATTTTAAAGGAGTGCTCCGAGCAATGGGATTCCGTTGAATGGGCTGTTTTTGCCTAGAAGAAGCCCTTTCCCTTTTTTTGCTTTTTTTTAATTTTTATTCCCATCCCTATTGGGTTGTCCCATGTTCCAAAGAATGGTGGTGGTTGTAACGGGTATGGATTAATCAAGCCATCTTTTGATTTTGGGGAAGTAGGAGGAGGGACATATACTGGTAATGATCTTCTTGATCTATTATTATCAACCTGCAATCCTTTCCCAGTCAACGCGGATATCAGCATGGGAATGCCAATTGAGGCAAGAAGAGTTCCCAGAAACCCTCCCTGTTGTGTTTTGGTGGGTTTAATAACTAATTGACCACCACTTTGAAGAGCATCTAATATTTGCTTTTTTTGTGATACATTCAACAAGTCCTTGTATTGAATCAGTTGATCCACCTTATTTTGTGGAATAAGAAAACCACCCGTTTGTCCCTTTCCAAAAATCTTGTCAATCCCCAAACTACCCAATGCACTCATTGCACCAGTTGCTAAGGCTGGAACCGCCTTTGTGGCATAAGGCAATAATTTTGTTCCTAATGAAAATAAAGATGTCCATAAACTCCCACCATGTTTAACTGCTTTTCTTATTTGTGTTTTTGATATTTTGATGTCAACACCTGTTACATTTTTTATCGCTTTCCTGATTTTATTTATCTGAGTTTTTGTAAGCATCAATTCATCAGATCCATTCAATTCGTTTCTTGATAATCTAATTGTAATTGCAGAATTATTTTGATACGCTTTCACAAGTCGTAATCTCTGTCCTTCTGATAGAGTGACTCCATGAGAATAATAAGTAGTCATATCTTACATAATATATGTTAGATAAAAATTCAGGTTTTATCTAACATATTTAATTAATAATTTTCGGTATTATCTTTTGTTATAACATACCTAGTTTAAAAACATCGGTTGAATATATTTAAGATCTAAGCAACAGCTTACCATTCTTCTGCTCTAGCTCAACGTCCTGTTCAAACAGAGTAATCGCATAAATAGAATAGGGTGTAGCGGTTGTTCCCGAAAGCTCATATCTGAACGCCAATTTTGTAGTACCATCTCGGACATCAACTTTTTGTTTCGTGAGGTCAAAGTATAGGAATGGAAATATAGAACCAAAGTTTGTTCGATTCAAAAGTGTCCCTTCTCCGTATTCGTTGTTAGCATGGACATATTTCAAAACATCTCTATATATACGTGATGGATCTGAAGAAGGTGTATAATGAATCTCTGGATACTCGTTTCCATTTCCTACAATGAGATAAGAATTCAAAAGAGTTCGAGGGTCTGTACTAACTGAAAAGGTGTTATACAGGTACGGATTTGCTGTTTGTACGTCTACGTTTGCGTCATTTAAAATGAACACAAAATCCCAGAGGTTATTTTAAAATTACCAGTTCTCTGTTGCGAACTGTTGGATCTTTCCACATTTTCGCGAAGATAAGTCCAATTTCGCGTTTTCAGAAATTCACTCATATACAAGCTTTGACCCTCTGAATTAAAAGTTATTCTAGGAACAAACAGCTGCATTCTAGTGATTATAACTCTACAATCATCAGCAGCTTGCCAAATCAAGTTACCATCGCTCTCAATTTCTAAATTCAATTCCACTCGGGTGTTCGGCAATAGCTCACCCATAAGACTTTCAAAAAAGAATATCTATTTAGCGATACTTCAGTATGAACAACCCTAGACACACCCAGAAGAGCTTTTCTACTTGCAAAGCCTTTATTATAAGCCGCATTTGTCTTGTCTTCATGTGCATTTCTGTTAGTATCAAGATAGAAAAATTCATTTGAAGCCGTACTTTGAGCATAAGATGTACTGTATTCAAGCAGGTTCTTTATATTCACAACATGGTTACTATTATTGCAGTCGTACACCTTTTTCCCGTTTAATTTAATATCAAAATTTTTGAGAAAAGTATGAGACCCATTAACAATACCATTATGATCATCAACAGCGAGATTCCCACCTGCTGTTTTTGTTACCTTGAAATCTAGTGATATTCTACTATTATACCAATCAAACGGTGTCACCTCTCCGGAATTATCTACCACAAATCTATAACCATCTTTTTTCTGTCGAGCGTTATTGGCTGGGATATTCAAAGCTGTTTCCAGGTCAAAAACAACATCCTCACACTGATCCTTTCAACATATTTTGGATTTCTATACATATATCATTACATTACATAATTTTCATCTTACGAAGTTTCCCACCTGAAAGTAGTTGATTAACTCTTTCATTTATCTCATAATCAGTTAATGGTGATGATTGTGTTGGTAGTGATTGTGTTGGTGGTGGTTGTGTTATTAATGGTGTTTCTATATTATTTCTACTTAAGAGCTGAACTATTTTATCACCTGCTTTCTTTGCTGCAAAATCACCTGCTTTCGTAGCTGCGTTTTCGAATGCTTTTTCAGCACCTTTTTGAATCCCAGCTTTCAATGTTTTTTTTTACTGTCTTACCAAATATTTTACTGACAATTGATTTCATTACATCTGACATACCCTCACCATAAATATGTGTTTTCACATATCGATCCATTTCTGGGTCGTAATGTTTTTTGTATTCACGTTGTCTTGTCATTCTATATTCTTTGGTTAGATTAAATAGGTGTTGATCTTAGAATCAATGTTATATACCAGTCGATGTCATTCAAAATCACAGGTCTATCTAAAGCATCCGAGACATAAAACCTCATTTGACTTATATTATTTGACGATACAGGACTAAAGAGAGCACGCCTCGGTTCAAAAGTAAATGGAAAGCTTCTTGTTAAATTATCAGTTGGGATAACACTCAATGTATTACTGTTATTACCATTCACAATACTGTCTGTTATAGCATCGGTATTAATATTTAACACATCAATTGAATTCGTAATATTTGGGAGCATTGATCCATACTCCGTTTGTGTAATAATCTTCTGTTCAAATCCAATTAACTCACCAAATACAGTACCTCTAAGATCTAACTGATAATTATCATCAACTTCCACAACAACTCTATACGATGATAAAATAAATGTTATAGAAATGTGATAGTCATCTCCCGTTTTGTGGTTTTGTTTGGTCATGTATTTGATGTAAAAAATCGTTAATGTCATCATAACTGTACATCCCAGCAACAAAAGTAACTGTTTCCCATGACTGACCTCCATCTGTAGAATATTTGATGGAATCATTTCCATGTATCGGAGAAATATTATGCCAACTGTATGTCATTGTCAGACGATCTACAGCTAGTTCATGTTGCATATCTGGGTTTAATTTTAAAATTGGATTGAATTTAACAACAAAATCTTCAGTTTTGCTTCGTCCTACTTTGATTCTGTTGATGGATGAGATATGAATTGCTCTTTCGTTCATTGTATATTACTAGAGTATATTATTTGAGTATATATTCTTTTAAAAGATCATTGAGTTGATTGTTATTTAAAACACCTAATTTGTTTAATGTATGCACAATTTCTGTGAATTCGTCTCTTACACCATCATTTCCTGCCATTATTGACCCTCCTAACAGCTCCAGACGTGATAATAAATCCTGTGTGTTATTGTAATAGATAACTCCGCTGCCTATTTTTTTGTATTTTTTACTTGTTCTATGTATTGGTATTTCACTGATTCTATTCAAGTCGTTAAATACTATTTTTGATAAAGGACTATATTTCTTTTTACTATTGAACCTCTTTGTGAGTAGATCAAGTGTATCAAAATCAACTCGTTTATCAAATACTTTTTTACCATCTTGTAAGCAATTAGTTTGAGTTGTCTATATAATTCAGGCATATCAATGATTAAATTACCATATGTGCCATTTTCTGGGTTGATCTTGTATGCATTTCGTTTTTGTTGTGTATATATACCCTTTCCGACTTTCAAAGTTTTTGTACCCTCTTCGATTACACTTATACGTTTTCTATATTTTTGAATAGCATCAATGTCTCTGGTGTATTCGTCTATTTTATTTTTGTTTTGTTTTCTAGCTTTTTTTGTTGTAGATATACGGCCTTTATCTAGACCTAGTTTGCTATTTAACTTACCCGATTTCTCTAATATGGTCTGTGCAGCAGTCGAATCTTTCATGGTATTAATCAGAACAGTTGATGGTAAATCTAATTGATATTTTTGAAATATACTATATTCATCTTCTGAAAACCCTTTGTTCATATCTGAAACCATTTTTGTTTGTTCACCGCCTGGCCCTGGCAATGATAATTTTTGAACTTGCCGATAATATGGAACTGCTTGTATTTCTTTTGCTTCCTCTCTCAACTTACTTAGGGACTGTGCAATAATTACCAGGAGGGGGGGTTGGAAAACCAGAGGGGGGGGGGGGGGGGCATAAAGTAAAATCAAAGCAAGGAGAGGGGGGGGCTCTAGGTAAAATAAGTCACTCAAGAGGGGGGGCTTAACATTTTATTTAAAGTACATATTACATTGGCGAATCCATACCTATTTATAAGGTGGGGGCCGAAAAATTTCCGGCCCTTCGGGCCGAGGAAGCCTTCACCGGACCTGAAAATAACACACATGCCCTTTTCCTTCTGCTATGGTTCTGTTGAACATTGCTACGGAGGTGATGTTTGTTCCAGACGCGGATGTCCAACAATTAAACATGCAGTAGGAGCTCTTCTTTCTGTTATACGATTTTAATCCACACTAGTGCGTGTAGAGAAAATGTAGCAGCGTAGTTGTATAAAGGTGTATGTATACTGTGAGGGGGGGTCGTACATAATTTCTGACTGATTAGAGGGGGGGCAATAACTAAATTCACTCCTTTAGGAGGGGGGGTATTACCTAATATTTGGCTACATGAAGCCCATTTTCCAACCCCCCCCCCCCCCCCTCCTGATAATTATTGCACAGTCCCTTATTTCATCGATTTCTTTCTCCAATTGTTCAGTAATCGGTTTAACTTCTTCTTTTTTTGTTCATAGACATCCTGCTTTGATGTTTTATCATCTTTGATAACATCACGAACAATTTTGGTTATTTTTCCTGCTTCAATTTTAGGAATAGTGAGTCTCTTATATCGTTCTATATCCATATATATTATTACGTTATATAAAGTTATCTGAACTTATCTGAACTTATCTTAACTTATCTGAACTTATCATTAATATATAACATAATATATATATGGATATACCAAATTACGATTCTGGTAATAGTCAACAAGATAATTTCAAACAGTTGTATTCATACATGCCAAAGAACACATTTCGTATGCTAATTTGCGGAAATAGCGGTAGCGGTAAAACTAATCTTTTATATCATATGATTACGAAACCGCTTGTTTACTACGATCAAATTCATTTATATGGGAAAAATCTTGAACAGGATAAATATAAAAACATGGTGGAGACAATGAATAAAATTAGTAAACAAGTTGGTTATGATGTTTTAGTTTCCAGTAATGATCAAATTATCCCCGTAAATAATTTAGAAAATCAAGATTTACAAAGAGTTGTTATTTTTGATGACTATGTATGTGAGAAAAATCAAAAGGATTTAGTAGATTATTTTATTCAAGGACGGCATAAAAACTGTTCAATAATTTATCTTAGTCAAAGTTTTTATAAAACGCCAAAAGACATTAGATTGAATTGCTCGCATTATTGCGTTTATGATTTTCCATCTACTAATGAAAGAAATCTGATATCTAGAGAGCTTAGTGTTGATAAGGAAAAATACATTAAGGCTACCAAAAAACCATACTCATTTTTATATGTCGATAAACCTATGAAATTAATCAAACGAAATTTTTATGGGGCTATTTAATATAACGATATAATATAATGGGTATTTTTAATGAACATGGCAGTTCTACTACCACCACTGATAGTAGTGATATCATAAAAACAGGACCACCAGGAATAGGGTTCAAACTGGATTCAGATGGTAATTACGACATGCAACATAAAAAAATCAGCAATCTAGCTGATCCAACAAATGCTCAAGATTCGGTTAATTATATGACAATGAAGGCTCAGACCCTCTTATTGGACGGGTCCAATAAGATGACGGGAAGCTTCGATTTGGATGGAAATGATATGAATTCGGTCGGAAATATTGTTATGAACCGGACGAAGATAGTCAATCTCGAAACCGATGATCATGATCTGACCGCTGTCAATAACGTGACGATGAAAGGTCACGTCGATTCGACTGCTCTTTCATTACGAGGGAAAAATCACATGCTTTCAGATCTGGATATGGATCACTACAATCTGAAAAACGTCAACAATGTTTTAATCAGGACAGCAACCATCCCCATTCTCAATAGTGTTACCCCCCCGAACCCTGGAGCTATGCGAGTGATTAACAAATTATATCTGGATAAAAATTATTTGGATAAACAAGGTATTGATACTGTGATCGAATCAAAAACACGACTTTTCATTGAAACAGACGTTATCGGCAATCTTGATATGAAAACAAGTTCATAAGTAATCTGCACGACAGTGATGCTGAAACAGATGCCACTAACTTCATAGCGTTAAACTCCTCCTTTCGGGGGCACATGTTAATATTGGAAAAATTCAAACGTCTATTGATATGAATAACAATAACATCAAAATCTGGCCACACCTCTCAGTCAAGAATATGATGCAGCAACCAATGTAGCCTTCGTGAGTGAAGAATTACGAAAATTAAATACACAAATTACAGTTCAATTAACAGATGATATGAAAAAATATGTTAATGAGTCGCATATTACTTCATCAAACAATAAAAAAATGTATTTGATTATTTAATGGTTAATAAAGATGAAAGCATTCCAGAACATGATATTATTATTGTTGATATTTCTGATTTTCAAGATTCTCCACATACATTCAACAAAAAAGCTTATAATCTGAAACTTGGTAAAAATCTTCAAAATAAGTATTCATCAAGAATAGGTTTTAATATGAGTTCATTAGATGAAGGAGAATATACAATTGTTATTGAATTTTTCCCACCATCAATGACAAATGTGAGTGTGAATATGGTTTCAACAAGTTTAAAACATAGCTCAACAATCAACTAAGGAATTTTCTAATTATACAAGAAGTATAATTCATATGCATAAATGGGGGATTGTTCCTCCAGTTGCTATAGATGTTGATTTAAGATGTGATGGTACACCTTCAAGTGCTGCACAAGGAATTGCACATTTAATAATTTATGCTGTTAAAGGAAGTCAAAGTGATGTATCACCAGATGTTTTTGATTCTCCTTTCATTTTCGAAAACAATAGAATGGTGATGGAAACTGATATTGATATGAATGGCCATCAAATAAAAAATTCCACGCACTTCATTCATGGTATCTTGAACACCAAAGATGGTAATAAGACATTTTTATTAAATGGCTGTGATAAAATCATTCTGCCTAATTACAGTCATATTATTCAAATCAAAGCAATGCAATTCAAGATTAAAGTATATCTTATCCCAAAATTTCTCTAAAAATGAAACATGGTACTTCTTTACTTGATATATTTAATATTGTTTCAAATGAGACATCTCGATTGCAGACAATAGATATTAATATAATATTTGCTATTGGTCTTATATCTTTCGAATTAGCAACACAGATTGAAGATGAAGAAATATTGTTAATGGTTGAATATAGAGTTCCATGATGAATCATTTAATCTAATTGAATAATATATATGCCAAGAAAAATAAGTGAGAGCATTTATCAATTCAATCATATTGATAAAGAACTTAGTAAAGAAACAATCGATGAGATAAAATCGTTATATACATACTACCATAAAAAATATTGGTGTTACAAGAAGGCTTTCAAATACGTTAAACGCTTGAATATAATGGCAAATATATCATCTGTTGGACTTGTTGTTGTGGGATCTGTGGTTGGTGGTATTACTTTGAATCCTATTATATTAGGAACAATATCAGGAACAGGCATTCTTCTAAAAAGTTATTGTGAAATTAAAAACTTCTCTCGGAAAATTGAAATGGCTAAATTTGCATTCACAACATATCAAAAAACTTTGGTTGATTTGAGATCTTGTTTGAGGGGGAGCCAGTTTAATCATAACCAATTCATAAATGAAATGAGATTATTAGATGAGATAATTGTTGACTTGTGTTCTATCGTAGATAAATTTGAAAAACAATATGCTGAGAAATTCACGACTAAATAATCTGTAAAATCTCTACCTGTATCATAACGTCACGACACAGCTGTGTTGTTATGTCACACTATCCATAAAAATTTACAAATTACTCATTAATTTATTATATTTATCATCAATATTATCGGTCTCTTTAACCAGCTTTATATTTTTCGAATATATTGATGACATAACTTTTTGGAAAGGATCATCATCCACTTTTTCAGATTTAATATATATCAAGCCGCATTTTTCACAAATATTTTTCCATATTTTATTATACTGATATAAGGTTTTCAAGCTCTTAGATAAGTCGAAATATTTATAACATGGAGATTGAAATGATTCAAATAGCTTTCGGAATATGAAGTTAAATTTTATTGACCGTTTTCTTTTGTCGTTAAGTAAAACACCTTCAATCTTCTTAAACATACTATTAATTTTGGCTCTATCTTTATACGATATTTGAATCCTGTGTTTAAAACATTTATTGTCTAAGACGTTCTTTATATGGTATTTCCGACTGATAGACCGACTTCTTCCTAAATTTACACACGTTTTCATAAAAATCTATGTATTCAGAAGCATACACATAACCATCAACTATACCGCAGTTTAAACAAACAAACATACCATTTTCATTAATCGTTTCTTTATTATCACAACATGGTTCGTCATTTTTTTTGCTTATATAATCTTTCAGTTGTTCATCACAGAAAGGGCAGATGATCTCTCCCTCTTCCTCCAAACCGTCGTGAATCTCCGCATCACAATTCATTCTATATACTATTAGTAGAAATTATATTTTAAATACAATAACAAACAAAAACGTATGACGTCACGCCACAGCTGTGGCGTTTGCTCTTATATGTTACAAACTTCACAAATGAATATGGGTTCAATGAGAAATTTCACAATTGTGAAGTCAAAATGTGAAGTTTTTTTCTTCTTGAAACTTGTTGAAAGCTTGACTTAGCCACTTACCATACAAGAAAGCGTTTTTAACGACATAATTATCAATCGTTTTAAAAGAGTTCTGACAATGTTTCAAATGCCTCTCATAGTCGACAAGACTCGCTTCACCTTCTGGAAAGATGCTGGATACCCTCGAAGGAAATTGGCGAGAACTGCATCAATATCATTTCCTTTCTTTATCAATTCAACGAACTGTACAAATTCCGATCTGAAATGTGTAAACCTTTCCTTATCCATGTTGTAGAGAATAGGGTGAATGTATTTCTTACGTGTAAGAAATAAAGTAACAGCAATTTAACGTGGAAGAAATTGATTGGTTAAAAAAAATCATACGACCGTCTCGTGATCTGAAACAATAGCTATTAGTGATGACTCATTTCCTGTTTATCAAAATATGTTCAGACTTGTTAGCGGGGAATCCCCGAATTTGACTTCCGCTTTTCCGAGAATGTCACGCAAAGGAAATCACGCAATGAAATAAACACACCATTTGTTTTAAATTACATATAGATTTCAAAAATCTGATGTATCAATGCGCTGGTACCCCCATGTTCTATACTACTCAGGTCGTTTAATAATTCGGTTTATACAATTTATACAACACCACTGTCAACAAATAAGGATTTTTCAAGGCAGTATAGCCATAACTTTGTGCAACTTGATATATCCCTTACTTTATTATTGTAGAAATATAGATTTTTTTTCTATCCAATTTTGCTATATAAGTCGTTCTACACTGTACGTTTCAAAAGCTTAATAAGCTTATATACATTCAATGAAAATTTTTACATAAACAAGCTTATGTCTTTGAATAATACTACTAAGTATATATTAAACACGCAGAAACAAATAAGCTTAAGCTTAGTTCACTTCATTAAAATATACAATATTCTCGTACTGCTTACTGTCCTTTGTCCTAAGTAGCGGCTTCCATCCACGAAACAAGGGTAAAATACAGAGGCTGTCATGTACATGCAAAGCACCCAAAACCAAATAACAGACAGCTACATGTGTAGGTAAATAGCTGACATACAAGCTTAGCTGTATTCTTCGGAAATTCAAAGTTCAAAAAAGTTCAAAATGAAATTTACACCGATGAAAAAGCGAAGGTTGCTCTATGCATACGCCGAAAATTACCGTTTTGTTTGGTTTAGATCGTAGGCAATCAACGTCTGTCTTTTCGCGCCCACACTAAAAGAGCAACGCGTTTCGAAGCAGCTCGACTTATTTTAAATAAAATCGCTGTTGATTTTACATATTGAACCCGTTCTTTATTGCTTACAGCTTTACCAACATGTTGACATGTTCATTCTACAAAAACTAAGTGGAAATCCCGTACCGTCCTCTTGTAGCAATCCCTTTTCTGCATCAGCTATTGAACTTCATTTGCCGACATGTTTTGAACGCGAGCGCTCTCGAGGGCGCTCAAACCCAGTCTCACTCCGCATCAAACATCGCACAAGAGAGCAGTGGTCGTTTCACCGCCCATCCATTCCAGCGCCCTGGTTACAGCCAAGCGTGAAGCGTGCAATGATGCAAATTTTTATCTTATTACCAAATATGGTCATGTTTACTCAAGACTCCTCAGTCATAACACAAAAAGTTGTCTTGTTTTAAAAATAGAATACCAGCCAAGCGTCAAGCGTGCAATGATGCACATTTTTATCTTAGATAAAAATGTGCATCAATATGGTCATGTTTACTCAAGAATCCTCATAACTTGTTTATTCACGTTTCCTTCGACAAGTAGATTCACAACCGATAAAAAATACAGTTTTAGATCACATTTTCATATAGCAATTACAGAGTATTCCGACAAAGGGCTTTTAATAATTTATTGATTTATATAATAATTTATTGATTTATATAGCGCAAATATCAATTTGAGAATTTTCAAATGCGCTCTTAAAATAAAGTAATATAAGTAACATAGGAAATGAAAATATAAGAATATAAAATATATATACATAACAATTAAAAACTATCATGCATTATGACTATTCTTTTCACATGCAAGGGCAATTTAACTTCTTGTCAGGTTTGGAATTTTATCAAGATCGGTAAATACAAATACACATGTAGACCGTACGTGGAAGAAATCAAAGGATATTTAGATTTGCTGCTCCCGCTTGCGACACATGTGAATTGGAAAAAGACGTCTAACTTTCCAACAGACATATTCAAACATTTGTAATTCCGATTTTTTGGGGGACAAATTCTCACGCTGAAGCGGCTCGTGCATTCACTAGCTGCTTTTCTAGACCTCAAGCGTGCATCATTTTCAGTATAGAACATAGAAAACCATCTTCTATTAGGTAAATAAAACCATTTAATTTTCATGCTAGCCTGATCCGGAGCTGTATACTTTTAAAATCATCGTAACTAATTCATACCATGTATCCTCCGGTTCTGTAGGTCTTCAACCACGCGGCCATCTCTACGTAAACCTTGTACGGCCTCCATCCACGCCATCGCTACAGGTCAGCGAAAAGTTACCTTTGTATAAAGTTGCAGAGGATTTCAAAGCTTCCAATGTATTTACCTCCGGCTATATATAATCGCAGTTTCACTGATGCTACACGGAAATAGACCAATTTCGATATATTAATATTCTAACTTGGCTCCGAGGCTTAGGGGAATAAGACAAAAGAAATCGACAAGAAATCACATCGAGGTTGAGGGATGAATAAATCATTTCTTTTGTCTTATTCCCCTAAGCCTCGGAGCCAAGTTAGAATATTAATATATCGAAATTGGTCTATTCAAACACGGAACCTCAGCCTCGTAACCGTGAGATGTCTCTCAAGAAAATGGGCGCGCAAAGGAAGGAGGGAAGGCATCTCGTTTTTCCCCTTCCCATGGTCCCTTGCGCTCGTGACCAGTCGCTGGCGCTTCGCTGAACCATTTGTTGGTTGAGTAGTCCATTCCACCAAAGACAACCTGTCCAACTACATTTTAACTACATCATTTCTAGATCATCTATACCAGGGGGGGCTAGCAGCGAGGCCTGGGACCTAGTATATATGATTGCACATTTTAGAAATTTGGCCGAGCGAGACTAAGTACTGAGTTTGTTTAAAATAAACATTGCCTGATTTCAAACCGAGAGGGCCTGGGCACAAATATGTATTTATCCGGACGCGCGAGAATCAAAATGGCGGTTCTCTAAGGTCTGTTCTTTCAATTTATGTCTGTATATAGCATGGTTTGGCACTGGAATTGCGCCAGTGCTTTGTGCCAAAACAGCTGGCGGACCAAGGGTGTTAGATATTACAATTTGCCGGTGAATCCCGATCTCAGGAGAAAATACCAAGCTGTATTGAAGAACGAAAATGTCAAGTGGACAAACCAAGTTATCTGCTCGGCTCATTGGAGTAAAGGCGAGAGGCTCTCCGTTGACGACATTCCTGATGTTATTTGCTAAAGAAAAAGGTTGATAGTGTCCACAGAGTTCTTGTACAAGCAAATCACGAGGCTATACATGTAGGCGAGCTGAAATCAACAGGGAAAAGGAAAGCTCCCAGGGAAAGGCTGTTTAGACCTGAAGACACTGAGCAGCCCGTTAAAAAAAGAAAGAAAACAAAAAGCGCACTGGAAAAGGAAAACCTTTCAATCCAATACCAAAATAAAACATTGATTTCCGAAAATAAAGCTTTATCTGAGAAGGTTTTAGAAATGGAACAGCTCCTGCAAGAAATGAAGGCCTTACAAGAGAAAATGAAGTCTGAGAAAGATTCTTTCGAACAGAAACTAAAAGAAATGAAATTTGAACTTAATAAGAGAAGTTTCACCTATGACTGCTTAAAGAATAGGGAAAAGGAATTATTTGACATGTGTGGACTGACTGTGAATTAATTTAATTGTCTCTTTGGAGGGACCCCAATAGGTTTGGCGGGATGCGGGATTTGGCTTATTTTTGTGGCGATATTCGGGATGCGAGCTAAAGACAGGAGCGGGAAACGGGACTGATTTCAATTATGAGCGGGAGCTGGATTTCGTGTTTTTAAGGGGTCGGGATGCGAGAATTGCAAGGGGAAAAGTAGCGGGATACGGGATTTCAATTTTTACGTGACTGCATGAATTGACCAAGCGCAAGGCAGACTGGTACAAATGGATCCTTTGTGTATAGCTGTGTCGGGTTTCAATTAAGGAATAGCAAAGGAGATGTAGCCTGTTTTAAATTTATCAACGAACTAATCAAAACCTAGAATACAAGATTAAGAAAGGCAATGCGATCACTAAAACGAGTATAACTTCAAGGAACTTACCTTCAGAGATCAGTGTAGATCGAGATGATAACGGAGTGCGAGCTCAAGCAAACAAAGTACTTCAGTGTTAACTCAGACGAGACTGCCTTACTAAAAATAGAGGGGTTTTGTACAATATTGGAACGCTTTCAAATTACGGTCTGTTAATTTCTCTCAAACAAAACAATTGTTTCTGATTATTATCGCAGAAGCCAAGATCATCGATCATCGAACTGTCTGCCACATCAACAATGAGTTCTCAAATTTACAAAATGTTGCACGCGATTGGAATCGATGCTGAAGTTAACTCCAAGCAAGAGTCTAAAGAAAAAGGTTGATTGTGTCCACAGAGTTCTTGTATAAGCAAATCACGAGGCTATACATGTAGGTGAGCTGAAATCAACAGAGGGAAAAGGAAAGCTCCCAGGGAAAGGCTGTTTAGACCTGAAGACACTGAGCAGCCCGTTAAAAAAAGAAAGAAAACAAAAAGCGCACTGGAAAAGGAAAACCTTTCAATCCAATACCAAAATAAAACATTGATTTCCGAAAATAACGCTTTATCTGAGAAGGTTTTAGAAATGGAACAGCTCCTGCAAGAAATGAAGGCCTTACAAGAGAAAATGAAGTCTGAGAAAGATTCTTTCGAACAGAAACTAAAGAAATGAAATTTGAACTTAATAAGAGAAGTTTCACCTATGACTGCTTAAAGAATAGGGAAAAGGAATTATTTGACATGTGTGGACTGACTGTGAATTAATTTAATTGTCTCTTTGGAGGGACCCCAATAGGTTTGGCGGGATGCGGGATTTGGCTTATTTTTGTGGCGATATTCGGGATGCGAGCTAAAGACAGGAGCGGGAAGCGGGACTGATTTCAATTATGAGCGGGAGCTGGATTTCGTGTTTTTAAGGGGTCGGGATGCGAGAATCGCAAGGGGAAAAGTAGCGAGATACGGGATTTCAATTTTTACGTGACTGCATGAATTGACCAAGCGAAAGGCAGACTGGTACAAATGGATCCTTTGTGTATAGCTGTGTCGGGTTTCAATTAAGGAATAGCAAAGGAGATGTAGCCTGTTTTAAATTTATCAACGAACTAATCAAAACCTAGAATACAAGATTAAGAAAGGCAATGCGATCACTAAAACGAGTATAACTTCAAGGAACTTACCTTCAGAGATCAGTGTAGATCGAGATGATAACGGAGTGCGAGCTCAAGCAAACAAAGTACTTCAGTGTTAACTCAGACGAGACTGCCTTACTAAAAATAGAGGGGTTTTGTACAATATTGGAACGCTTTCAAATTACGGTCTGTTAATTTCTCTCAAACAAAACAATTGTTTCTGAATATTATCGCAGAAGCCAAGATCATCGATCATCGAACTGTCTGCCACATCAACAATGAGTTCTCAAATTTAAATGTTGCACGCGATTTTGCACTCCCGAAAACTTTGTTTAAGTTTCTATAACAGGAACAAAAGGAGAAACTACTCTTGAAAGAGATGTTATTACGATGACACTGCACGTAAACAATCTTCTGGGCTTCTAGAAACTTCCAGCTGTTTTTGTTCAAGGGTTCAGCGATTTTCAAGAACGGCATTCTACGCGATGAGAAATATTCGTTGCGAGTCAGAAAATTCGAAAACGATGGTGTGGGTGAGGAGCTTTTGATGCGTTTTCGATGAAAACGGAGCGTTTCGAAAACTGAGCGTTATGACTGAACGGGTACGTGTGGACGGGGCCAAAGTTAACCTCGTCCCCAGAGCCCACGATTCTTTTGGATGCTTCTAAAGGATCGCGGGACGAGATTGGGCCTAAGTCTGGACGGGGCCTAAGTCTTTTATGTGATGTTTATTTTAATAATAACACAGAAACTTGTTTAAAATTTTGGGCGGGATCGGGATTTCGACAAAAATAAGGGCGGGATGGCGGGATTAACGAGAAAAAATAGGCGGGAAAGCGGGATCTGGGAACCCTATTGTGGACCCTCTCTTTGCATGTTTGATTCCTTTTTTACATCTGATTGTGTATCCTGATTGTGTTCAAAGCTTGTAAAAATTAGATTCACATAATAAGCTCCTTGACGACAGAACAGAACTCCTTGTTACACTTACTGTAGCAAGACATGCAGTGGATCATTATGGCTAAGTTAGTGGGTGGAAGTTCCTCTACTATTTCAAGAGCTAGTGTTTGTAGCATGGATGGTTTTCTCTTCTGAATGATTTTATCCAAAATCAGCGGGTTCTTTTTCAGATTAATTATTCTTTTTACGAGGAGTTCTTTCGTCCCAGACGTACTTTGCCCAAGTTTTTAGTAAGCACTGCTGCAGACATTCTTGGCTCCATTTTGATGGATTCTCAGACATTAGCTTAGTTTTAATTCCCTCGAGGGAAATTGAGGGCTGGCTTTCTTTATTTGCCGTCTTTTTACTTGTAGTGCTTTCCATTTTGTCAAGAAACGAGCAAGAACGAGAAAACAGACCTTAGAGAGCCGCCATTTTGATTCTCGCGCGTCCGGATTGTGCCCAGGCCCTCTCGGTTTGAAATCAAGCAATGGCGGACGATGGCTGACATGACGTGCGTTTGTGTTCGTTCAGAAATATTTTGGCGATTCCACGTCCAAACATCTATGGGAACGATTCGGTCGCTGTTTAACTGAACTTTGGTCATTGTGGGACACCATGGATGAAAATTCCACAGCAAACTCCCGTAGAGGTACGTTTCTCGAATGATTGACAGATTTCTTTACTTGTGCGATCATGTATTGCGAAAAAGCGGCAAGATCAAAGGGCGCTGCCTGCCCCCCCTGATCTATACCAACTTAGGGATTGTGCAATAAATACCAGGAGGAGGGGGGTTGGAAAACCAGAGGGGGGGGGGGGGGGAGGGGCATAAAGTAAAATCAAAACAAGGATAGGGGGGGCTCAAGGTAAAATAAGTCACTCAAGAGAGGGGGGGCTTAACATTTTATTTCAAGTACATATTACATTGGCGAATCCATACCTATTTATAAGGTGGGGACCGAAATATTTTCCATCGGACCTGAAAATAACACACGTGCTCTTTTCCTTCTGCTATGGCTCTGTTGAACATTGCTACGGAGGGGTGTTTGTTACAGACGCGTATGTCCAACAATTAGACATGTAGTAGCAGCTCTAATTTTCTGTTATAAAATTTTAATCCACAGGTGCGTGTAGAGAAAAATTATGCAGGGTACTTGTAAAAAGGTGTGTGTATACTGTGAGGGGGAGGGGGGGGGGTCGTACATAATTTCTGACTGATTAGAGGGGGGGCAATAACTAAATTCACTCCTTTAGGAGGGGGGGGTATTACCTAATATTGTCCTACATGAAGCCCATTTACCAACCCCCCACCCCCCCTCCTGATAATTATTGCACAGTCCCTTACAAAGGACAATTGAATTTCTGTTTATTCTAAGTCATTTGCAATGTTTGTATTTTTGGCGGTGACGGCCGTCCATACATCACACTCGCATCACATTTTTTAATGTCGCGTATAAGCCCTCCCAAATAGTCCCCAGTTTTTCATCCCACCCAAAACCCTTACGAAGTTCTATAAACCCAGGGATTATTAGACTGCGAGCAGTCCCTCTTTCTTTCTTTATCGATCGCGAAGCAAGCGCGAGAGAGCGGAAATCGAGCGCGAAGCGCGAGCGAGCGGGAAATGGGCCGAGCGGAAGTGAGTCACTTCCGCTCGGCCCATTTCCTGCTCACTCGCGCTTCGCGCTCGATTTCCGCTCTCTCGCGCTTGCTTCGGCGATCGATAAAGAAAGAAAGAGGGACTGCTCGCAGTCTAAGGGATTATAAGCGGCAGTTTACGGTACTGACAGTAAACAACGCGAACGCAAAATCCTTCAAATTCGCCATTTTGAACCACAAGAACTACAGTATACAACAAGCAATGTAGATGTACGTTTATTGAGCAAGTATTTGTTCACATTTCTCGTGACTATTCACAATTCTACGAACCATTCAGTAACTAGTCCCATACATTCACTAAAAAAATACAAAATAGCACACAAACAGTTTGTCTGGGCTCCCTGTGCCGTACCGAAGCACTAAGTGTCACGTGGTAATTTGCCAGAAACGTTTCCTTCAGCTTCAGGTATAATTATATTCTTAAGGTACCCGCCCAGGCAAATTTAGGGGTTTTTTCCTTTAAAATCTTTCTTACCAAATGTCTCAAACTATTCAAATACTTTACAGAATGATCATCAATATATATAACACTTGAAAATTCACCTGTTTTTTGTGCAGCAGACCCCCTACGGGGGTACTTGGATTAAATATTAACCTATGTCTGAGTCTGAGTCTTGTTTTGTTTACCCGTTGCTAGGTGGATCAGCTTTCTTCCATTCACAGCATGCGCTAAATTTGGTAGCATGTCGGGGTTAAAAATCCACCTGCATGTTTCAGAAATGAATTGTTTTGCTCTAACATCTTCTAGTTCCTCATTATTTAGAAGGTTTGATGTTTAGAAGAGCATGGTAAACGTTGATTTTTTCTATTGAAGAGTATCTCTGCAGGAGCTCCTGTGGCGTGGCGTTTGACCTCAGTTAAATTTGATCCCTTTGAACATGATGTCTGTTATTACTTTAGTCAGTGTTTAGTTGGTTTTTCACGTTTTATTGCAGCTACTCAGTGGCACATAAAAGCTTGCTTTCACTCAGTTCTATTTTTCGAAAGGTTTAGCCTACCTAATTTAACCGGCTTGTGGACAAATGGATAAGTTTGCTGCTGCCGTGAAAGATGTTGTTGGTATGTCCTCTTGCGATTTTTGTCATGCTGCGCCGTGCTATCAATTATTGCAAGATGCAAAGTTAGTCCTTCCTTTCTCCTAAACCAAACTTTTATCGTAGAATGTATATATGGACTGTTTTCTTCCATGTGTTTCTCTTAATTGCTTTAGTTTTACCGGGACTGCTAAGATTCCATGATCGTCAGGCAATGGACCTTGTCACCTACGGGCACTTTTCTTAGTAACGGAAGTAAAACACACAGCTCAATTTCCGGTAAATATTACAACTTCGGAAACAATTTTCTTCAACTTGGTGCAAGAATATCCTAAAAATAAATGCATTTTGAGAAATTAGGTGTAATTTACTTCATGTATACAAATTTTGAGCGCTTTTAAAAATTCAAAGTTTTTGCCTGGGCGGGGGTACCTTAATAACTTCTTGCAGCTTAATTTTTGCTGCAGTTGCAGAAAGTTATTCCTTCCATGCCAATTGCATTGCTTCCTTGGTATTACTCTAAACCTTGATGTGATTAGATTCTGGTACAAGACGTCCTGGCGACCTTCAGCACTACAAGGAAAGCAAGTTTAGTGTCCGTTTTCGGGCCAGTTTCCATAATTGTAGTTTAAAGATTTCCTATATAATGACTTGAATTAGTCCAAACTTGTTACTGTAGAGCGGTTTTCAATAGACAATATTCGTATTCTCACGGTTGGAATCATCCATTATCTGCCCCTGGGTCTCCGAGGATGGGTTGGACTGGAATTAGTTTGCCATGCGGCTCATGCGGGGGAATATCATTAAACATATTTGCATTTGAGAAGATTCCCCCGCATGAGCCTCGATTGCAAGCTAGTTCCAGTCCAACCGTGAGAATACGAATATTGTCTATTGAGTGTCGAGAGTAATCCGGAATTACTTTGGTTTTGCTTTACTGCGTTCTGTGATTGGTTAAAAAACTCGCGCCGCCTTCTCAACCAATCATATACAAAACCAAAATCAATCGCGACTTGGTCGCACGCGTTTTCCCGCGCTTGACGCCGGTTACGTGTATTTGCTTTGAATTCTCATTGATTCGTTCTGTTGTTAACGTCTGTTGTGATTGGTCATTGTAATTGCTTTGGTTTTAGTTTTACGACACTCGATTAAAGGGTCCCTCTCAACCAGTGTGCTTTGCGGTCGCGTGTTATTGTTTTCATCCGGGGAACTCGGTCTCTCGTGGGGCTAATGTTTGCCATACTTTCAAAATTGTGCTAACGTGGGTCGTCTAACTGCTTTTTGTGGCCAGAACAAGGCCAGAATCCTGCAAACAGTAGTTTTAAACTTCAAGCCACCATTTTCGCGGCACCCGACAAAATTGTTACTCATTGTTTCCTTTTGGTCTGTTTGCTTAGTCACTTCTATTATTGTAATTTTGTTGTAAATTTGCTTTCAATGTATTACGTAATTTGCCAATAGTCTAGTGTAAAGTCATTGTTGTAAAGCCATATTTAAGTCTCATTTGTAAACTCTACATGTAACTGATGAAGGTCGTGAGACCGAAACGTTTTTACTAAAATTTTTATCTTTTTATATCAAAAGTTGTCCATTTTCGGACTTTTTAACTAATTTATTTATATATATAGAACAGTTAAGAAGTTTCTTGAGCCAACGGAAAGATGTCATACCAATAGGGATCCCAACGAGATACACAGTCCAAGCTTTGGTGGGTTAATAATAGTCCAGTTTGAAGATAAAACCAAAGACGGAAAACCTTTGATATGTAAAAAATTTAAAAACTTTATTAAAACGTTTCGGTCGTTTGACCTTCATCAGTTGTACAGAGTAATAACAGAATATTGACCCTTATATATAATTACATGACGAACAATAAACAAAATCATGGCAAAAGATTATATAACAAATTGAAAAGAAAAATTAGAACAATAATACAAAATTATTATATATATATATTTAATTTACTGGTCGTTTTTAATATTATATTTTAGTAAATTTGTACCTCTGGATAATGATTTTCTAGCTTTCTGATTGGTTCCCTCCTCTATGGATCTGAGCCATTATCCTTAAGTTGACCAAATATGGAAAAATGATGAATTTCTTGTACTTGTATAGTCCAAAAAGGGGAATGGAATACTTGTTTGATTAAAAACGTTAAACTTAAGGTTAAACTTCGGTATTACTTTTTAAAAATTTATAAATCGACAGAGTGATTTTTCAGTTCAATCTAAATGAAGCATGATTTGTATGAAAACGGCGGCAAAAACTGCTGGCGCGGTCTGCCAGTTCAGTTAGCACAGTGAATGAAAAGAGAACAAAACAGAATTTTAATCTTCGCTCTGTGTCTTCTAAAGTTTCGTATATTCTGGAAAATTGCGCAAATGGTTTAGCTTAAAATGGGAAGATCAGAAAAAATTGTGGAGCTGAATATTATATTCATTTTACAAGTTGAATGAACAGCTGAACGGGTTGTTTACGGCGAGCAAATCGTGCACGACTCCAGAATTAATTGTGTTGAAACCAGCGAAACTGAGCCAGTTGAAATCACGTTCACTGAAGTAAAAAGCAAAGGAAAACGTCAATATCTAAGAGAAAAAGAGTGATCTTCGAAGATAATTTCACTGTGAAGTGGTCCTCGATTGTACCATCACCAACGCTTGACGATCGACTGCGATATTTATGCTTTCTCGTTCCCGATATTTATTGTGCTGATTTTGAAAGCTTACTCCAGCTAGAATTTACAAGCCTCTTCGAAATACAAGGTAACAATACTGAATAGGTTAAGCTTAAAATTGTACTGATTGTAGTGTAAACAGGTTTTCATTCAGTTTAAATTTGTGCAGATTTGTATTGGTTTCATTTCGGGACCTAAACAAAGTTGTTTCAGGCTTCCTTGCATGCAGTGCTCGTTCAGTTGCATTTGTTGTACATTTGTAGGCATGTATTTTTCTTGGAGCGGAATAATTTTTGATTTTTGATTATGTCGTTATGATTTTCACATTGCCACTACAAATAAGAGCAACATAGTCATTGTCACAGGCAGGGGGGCTAGCAGCGAGGCCTGGGACCTAGTATACATGATTGCACATTTAAGAAATTTGGCCGAGCGAGACTAAGTACTGGTTTGTTTAAAATAAACATGGCGGACGATGGCGGACATGACGTGCGTTTGTGTTCGTTTAGAAATATTTTGGCGATTCTACGTTCAAACATCTATGGGAACGATTCGGTCGCTGTTTAACTGAACTTTGGTCATTGTGGGACACCATGGATGAAAATTCCACAGCAAACTCCCGTAGAGGTACGTTTCTCGAATGATTGACAGATTTCTTTACTTGTGCGATCATGTATAGCGGAAAAGCGGCAAGATCAAAGGGCGCTGCCTGCCCCCCTGATTTTCACATTCCCACTACAACTAAGAGCAACATAGTCATAGTCACAGGCAGGGGGGGCTAGCAGCGAGGCCTGGGACCTAGTATACATGATTGCACATTTAAGAAATTTGGCCGAGCGAGACTAAGTACTGGTTTGTTTAAAATAAACATGGCGGACGATGGCAGATGGCCGTAGAGGTACGTTTCTCGAATGATTGACAGATTTCTTTACTTGTGCGATCATGTATAGCGGAAAAGCGGCAAGATCAAAGGGCGCTGCCTGCCCCCCCTGGTCACAGGCATAATCATAATCAGAATAAAATGATCGATCATTTTATTCTGTTGATGATTATGTCGATGATAAGCGCACTTATGATTATGTTCAACTCGAAGATATCGCCGATTCCTGACAAATTTATTTATTTTATAGTGTTAAACATACTAATAACGAAGTTTTTGACGATTTTCTGAAGAGTTTCCGCGATTCTGTCTGAAGGTCATGCGAAGGTTCCGGAAGATTTCCGAAGATTTCCGAAGATTTCCGAGGAAGATCCGAAGAATAAACACGATAAGATTTGGTAAACATTCTTTAAGATACTTTGGACCGTATCTTTAGTCAAAACTATCGAGCAAGGACAGGGCCATAACTTCGTTATCAGCATTTAAAGCAAATATCAGGAGGAAGAACCTGGAAACATTAATTACCGATAACAGGATTTGCAAGAATGTGCTAGCAGAAAATTGGCCCATTTTGACCATTTTGACGCTTTTGTGGTTTTTGTCGTTCAGAAACTATCTCCAAAGTAGACTCGTCACAAAATTGCTGTGGCATGCAACCCATGCACAAAGGATAGATTTTCGCAATCGTTGAACCGAAGATAATTTGAAACGATTTCACTCCGAAACGATATAAAGATCTTTCCGGCGTTCACGAGCACGGGTTTTTTAGCATAGGAAACGCCAAATTTGGCCAAAGAGACAACCCAAAGACCACTTTTTTAAGCCCAAAACGCGTTTTTCGGTCATTTTGCCGTAAATTTTCTGCTGGCACGTTCTTGCAATTCACTTAGATATATATATTTAATTTACTGGTCGTTTTTAATAATATATTGTAATCTTAATTAGTCGTATATGATATTGTTATTGTAACTTAATTTGTAAACTGAGTGTCCCCAATTAGTAGTCAACTTGTGGACAGCTAGTAGAATATAAGATATTGACACAGTAATAAAGTTATTGATTGATTAATTAACTTAATATCGGCAAATTTTGGCTCATTCAGCATTGAAACATAGCAAATTAAACCTGAAGTGTAGCAGCTGTCGGAAGCTTCTAATTTCATTGGCCCTCTGTGTGTAACAGCTCTATTGTTGTTAGGGCTATTGACATTGTTTTTATTCAATGTCCTATTGTTCGTTCTACCAATAGTGTTGGACTTTACGACAGCTGCTACAAGCCCCAATTAAACTCGTCAGCAAACGTGACGTCATCGATATCTTCACATGTGAAAGATATTATATCTTTAACAGTGTAAATCTCAGTGAGAGAAATCCTTGTAATTCATTCCGTACTAGTCAAATGTTATAAGATATTCTGGATAGCTTTGATTGTCGTAATATACAACAAAAATCGAAGGATCCGTCATTTTATTCACCATAGAATCAAACAGAATCTCTGGCTGTTCAGGGTTAATGGGCGGAGGCTTCTTCATGGACGAGTTGCCTTTACAATAATGCCCCACCAGTACCCGGGCAAGGTACATAACTCGGTGTGCGCCAACACCACTCGTAGATGCGTAGGACATTGAATACGAGGCATCTCTGGCAAAGTACACTCCAGCGCCGTACTTAGCTCCTGCAATATAAACCCCAAATTGTAAAAGTGTTATTATCTATTCCTATATAGAGCGTTTTCACCAAAATAACAAGATCGTTTTGCGTGCATCAAAAACATCAACAAACTCAGAGATTGTAGAGCAGGTGGAAATAAATACAGCTGTTTCGAGAAAGGCTGTCGGAAGAAAGCGCACGCGACAATCCCGAAAGGTATTGTGGGTAGTTTTAAGTTCACGGTTCCTTGACTTCAGTATTTCAAGGAAATCTGAGAAAATGGCACGAGACGCCATGGACGTATGTTTGCGAGTGCTAAAAAAAAACAACAAAAGCAGTTTCGACAGCTACAGTGTCAGGAACGTACCTTGCTGATCATTTCCCAGATTACCTTTCGGCATTGTCGCGTGCGCTTTCTTCCGACAACCTTTCTCGAAACAGCTGTATATTCCCCAAATTTTAACTCGGCAGTGTTCATTGCAACGAAGTTATCGGGAAAACAATATTTGGAAAATTACAGAGCTTAGTATGGGTCCGCCATATTGGTGTACCAGTTTGGAACACCAATATGGCCGCAAAAAATGTCAGCGAGAAGTCATGAGTTTTAGTTCGGAATGCTTTAGTTATCATTTTTAACTTATTAGCATATCGGAAAATTATTTAAAAAGTGCGAAAATATTGGTTTCTGTAACATTTCAGGTCACATTGAGCCAGGCTCTCTCAAATTTCAAAACGCTCTATCTCCAAAATAAACCACTCTGCTGGCGCAAAATTTTTCCCAGCAATTAGCGACACTGATGTGCAAAATATACTGAAAGAACAGCTTTGTATGATCAATAGTTATGAATTTAGAATTTTGATGACATCACGTGAAAACGCTCTATTCGTGGCACGGTAGCCTCCAACAAAGACTACCTAGCAATACTTATGCTACAGAAACCTGAGTTGTTAAATCTTACTCAGTGAGTTTTTGTAAAACAAGGTTAAATTTTATCCAATCATCCAATCTTACTATTTGGGATCTTTTCTTTGAAATCCTGGTAACCAGGGTGCTTGATACCATATAGGCTCATGCTAAATGGCCCATCCCTCTATTAAGCCCCCCCCCCCCCCCCCCCTTCGGTATTACATGTACATAAATGCTTTTGTCGGTGCCGCGTTGTCCACACCACAGACTGTAAGCTAAGTGACCCAATTCTCACCGTGTGCAGATCCTGAAAAACTCCTGTCAAATCCCTGCATGTTAATTTTCGTTATGTTGTCTGGATTAGTGCCGTGGAACAATTGCCGCTCGTTATTTCTAGCTCCACCGTCTTTTTCCATTTTCTGTTTTCGCAGTTGGTAGGCCCGGTAAAGAAAGGGATTCTGTATCCGTTCTACGCTCACGATATTATGTTTGGAATCAAGAGTTTTTTGAAATCTTTTTACTACATCGCGGTACTCAGAGGACGAGCTCTTCAGTTTTCACCACATGAACACTGACATTATTTCCTCTGTCGTCACGTGGCATCGGTATCCAGTTCCAAGGTAACAAGTTTTCTACGGAAACAAAACGCTGCTATTACGTCATTGATATGTAAAACTTCAACTAATCTAATCACGTGTGCTTTTAGTTTTCTAGTGTATTGGCAAATCTAATTTACATAATTTTAGTCACTCGACATTTTAAACTGCACAATCTTAAGCAAATTGTTTGACACTAGATTTTTAGTACGTTTTTGTAGTGCGTTTTTGATTTCATTTTTAACAGGTAGATTTAAAATTTCGGCATTTGTTTTCCTTAATATATAATTCGTTATTTTAGTGTAAAATTTGAACGGCAAACTGATCCTTACGGCTGAGAAAAAGAACGTTAACGAAAACAAGAAGAAGCAAATATAATCAAAGGGTGCTTTCAGCAATTTTCGTGTCACAGAGACTCTCTCCAAAAAGAGCCACTCTACCCTGCGTAGCAGGCGCTGGAGCAATGTAGCGCGCGAGAGCTCGACCTACTCCTACTCCGGTAATGTGCTAAAGTGAGTGATGAAAGTTGTGAGATGATAGCCAGCTCTGAGGTCAACTTTACTGAACAAGTTAATTCAATAATATCTTTGGTCACGTAATCGTCAAGCTTGACAAAATTGTTTGCGCATAAAACGAAAAGGGATATCCGGTTGCTGTCATCCATCATGTCTGGAATCTGTGAATTGTTACAATGTATTATTGTTATCAAAAGCTCGATCGAAGTTTCGTAACTCAGGTACATGTCAGTTACGTAGAAATATGGCTTAGAGTAGCTTTCTTTGCGGACTCGACAGCAGCTTGAAATTTCCCTCGTAAACGCAGCGGTTGCTGAGCGCCAACGGCAAGTATGCGTGTCTTCGTAATCTATTTATTTTCAGCTGTCTTTTGCAGAATAGTCTCATGAGTTTCAATTATCCGCCCCTTATCTGTCTATGATTTTAAAATATTGATTCCTAATATTTAATATTCCTATATGAAATAATGTCAATCCCTCAAATCATTACACACAAAGACTATTCGCGAAGAGAATCGTGTAATTTTACTATCCCCTCTCCCCCTACGAATCGGCGTCGACCTTTAGTTTGCCGCCCAATCTGTGTGACAGATCTTGGTACTCTCACTAATGATTTAACTAGGAATGTTTGGAATGCAGTGAGCGAGTGAGCTGGAAGCCCACATAATTTTCTCAAACATTGCTACGCAATGTTCCACGAAAATAAAAATGAAATATATAAAATGACGTCAGATGCTCAAAAATACCTCACGGGTTGAAATTATAATAACAATAGGTATAGAAAATTGCATGAAGAGCAACAAAAACTTTGGACTTTTTCTTCGTGCAATTTTCTATACTTGTTGTTATTATAATTTCAACCCGTGAGGTATTTTTGAGCATCTGACGTCATTTTCTCTAATTCGCAACCAAGCCTTGCATTGGAACAAGGTCAAGTAATGGCGGCCGTAAATTCTCGGAAATAAAAGTCCAAAAACAATGATTTCTAATGTTCGTAATGGATTGAAATTTGGCAAGTTATGTAAAAAAGTCATATTGTACACGAAAATGTAAAAAAATGAATATCAACAATTTGATCGTAGGGGCACTTTAAACGTATTTATTATCATCTTGATCAGGAAAAACCTCATTAACATTTACTTTCAACACACTGATTTGCATACGCGACTTACGTATTTATTCATTTTATTTTAGCCCCCGTAGATTTGTGTTAAACCGAAATAATCGGGCAATATATATTTCATTTTTATATTTTCTTCTTCTTGTTTTCGATCTTTTTTTCTCAGCTGTAAGGATCAGTTTGCCGTTCAATTTTTATTTTCTCTTGTATAATTTACTGATCCAGGTCTACAACAGATCCGGCACACTTCATCGGTTTGTTGCTATGGTTTTACCTCCCTCGATTTTATTTTAGTGTGCCTGCCAGCCATACTGATAATCCTGATAAATAAAGTATTTATCTATAAAATGGGTTATCTAGTACGATTGTTACAGTAATGCAAACTCTGCCTTTGTTTCATCTGAACTCATTAAATTCTCAAGTCCTTTTACCTCTTCCACCATTGGGCACGTCATATGATGGTGATGGCAGAGCATGTGGTGGTGTACGTCGACCATGGGGCACGTCATATGATGGTCCTGGCTGAACATGTGGTGGTGTACGTCGACCATGGGGCACGTCATATGATGGTGCTGGCTGAACATGTGGTGGTGTACGTCGACCTTTGGGCACGTCATATGATGGTCCTGGCTGAACATGTGGTGGTGTACGTCGACCTTTGGGCACGTCATATGATGGTACTGGCTGAACATGTGGTGGTGTACGTCGACCTTTGGGCACGTCATATGATGGTACTGGCTGAACATGTGGTGGTGTACGTCGACCTTTGGGCACGTCATATGATGGTGCTGGCTGAACATGTGGTGGTGTACGTCGACCCTTTGGGCACGTCATATGATGGTGCTGGCTGAACATGTGGTGGTGTACGTCGACCTTTGGGCACGTCATATGATGGTGCTGGCTGAACATGTGGTCTTTCCATTTTCTGTTTTCGCAGTTGGTAGGCCTGGTAAAGAAAGGGATTCTGAATCCGTTCTGCGCTCACGATATTCTGTTCGAAATCAAGAGTTTGTTGAAATCTTTTCTACTACATCCTGGTACTCAGAAGACGAGCTCTCCAGTGACACCATATGAACACTGACGTCATTTCCTCTGTCGTCACGTGGCATCGGTATCCAATTCCTAGGTAACACGTTTTCTATGGAAACAAACGTTGTTTTCACGTCATTCAGATATGTACAAAGTCAAATATACATCCATCAATAGAGCGATTTTAGTGTCGAACGTAATCTGAAATCCACCGTAGGAAAAAAAGATGGTGGCGGTACATTTTACCACAATACCTTGCGAACCTAACACAGCACATCTGAAAGCCATATTTTTGCGATATTTTTCCCTTTACTAACAACATTTATTTTCGTGCGCTAAGAATTGTTGGTAGATGTACCAG
>MU827893.1:0-43826 GCA_029204205.1 Desmophyllum pertusum
ATGGTGACCTTGAATCTTTACAAAATGACTGATTATGCTGGAACACCGCTTTGAAGGTTGCCGTAACAGTCCTATGGAGAGGTAAGTGGGGTCCCCTTTTTGGCCGGCAAGGAACCAAACACAATGCCTTTGAATTCGCCGGCCCCCAGGGGGGCTGTGACCGGCAGATCCCCCTTCTCCTCTGCCAGAGTCCACCACCCAACCGCAACTGAAACATAAGAACCGTCGCAACTCTCGTTAATCTGATATTTATGTTTCCCCCCCCCCGCCCCCACCACTTTCAAAACCAAGTAAAGTTGCCCGAATTGATGTACTATAGGTTCCGCCCTGTATACTCCATATAACACGGAAGTGGCCAGATATTATTTTTTTCGCTCGAACGACTTCAATTTTCGCCATTTGTTGGCGGTACCAATTTTTAACAATGTTTCCGAAATTTGCATCCGAAGGCGATCGCATCGAATTAAATTTTTTTGGCCAAAATTTTTTTATTATACGACATTGGCGATTTTTTAGAGTGCGAAAATATTGCACCAAAGACGAGAGCAGATTTATTGAACAACAGGGCAGTACCATCCTATTGGTTTTTGGAGTTGTCGAGTGGGGGTGTAATATAATTTATTCATTCATGAACTACAGACTTTACTGTGAGCCGGTTTTGAAGATTTGGTTCACTAGTTTAGATTTAAGAGTCAACTTGATCTGTATTGTTCAATAAAAGTTTAGAATATATGTTAATTGAGTCATGTGTGCTGTTATTTAATCATTCCGGGCTGTTTTAAGAACGTTTTTTTTGGCGAAATTCCAAATTCGGAATCCGGCCCAAGAGAAGAAGAGAGACAAGTGTCTCTCTTCTTCTCTTGGGCCGGATTCCGAATTTTGAATTTCGCCAAAAAACGTCTTAACAGCCCGGAATGATTAAATAACAGCACACATGACTCAATTAACATATATTCTAAACTTTATTGAACAATACAGATCAAGTTGACTCTTAAATCTAAACTAGTGCACCAATCTCAACCGTCACAGTAAGTCTGTAGTTCATGACCTGAATAAATTATTTACACACTGACAACTCAAACATAGGATGGTCTGCCTGTGATATGAGACCGTATTACACGGGTCTCAGTCCCCTGACCGCGCGCTACGGAAAAACACTGTTGAAAGCCTATATTTTAGGAAGATATTATGTCGTATAATAAACAATTTATTCAGCGAAAAGTTGTGTAATACGGCTGGGCATTTTTACTCGTCAGTGTTTATTTTTCTCGCCTAAAGGCTCGAAAAATAAAAACTGACTCGTTAAAATACCCAGCCGTATTACACAACTTTCCGCTGAATAACCTCTATGTATATCCGCATATGTCGCAATAAAACGATAAAATCAACACGACCTATATACTACCATTTGAATTTCTTTATAATACAGTTTCAAAATCATGAAAAACGACGTTCTTATAAAGTTTCACAAACATCGCGTCTGATACGTGATTTAATATTTATAGCGTTTTTTAAATTATAGCTGACATATAACATCACTTAATTTTCGCGCGAAATTAATGTGTCGCAAACATTTCATGCAATAAGCCTACAAATTAAGACAAGTAAGACAATGGCAGCACCTTTTATACTCTTTTACATTTTCCAAACAGGTCTCCCATTTGCCAGAGAGGATGGTGAACAAACGAAACGAAAGGTAAATGTGGATAATATACGGATACACTGTGCATGTGTACGGTGGTAAAATGAAAAAGCTTCCAGGTTTTTTTTGTATTATTTTAAACTTTGTTGGAGATTCCTTTTACGCTGTATTAACTAATATTAGCGACTTTTAGGTCGGAGCACGAGTACACCGACGAGATTGACTACGAGTACGACCTAATCTAATCTAATCAGTCACGTTCCCAGATCCCTCGCACCTCCCTGTTGCTGACCGGTAGAGAAAGAGGCTCTAGGAACGAGATTGGTGTTAGGACGTGTTGATGCAAACCGCTGCACGCTAGGTGTACTCGTACATGTACTCAAATCTCGTACTCGTACTCCAACTGTTAAAGGTTTCTAATATCTCTTTCGAGTTTGGGACTAAAAAAATGATTGATTTGATTTTGCCGAACTTAAAGGAGCTATGTCACGATTATCTTTTAAGTCATTTTTTGCGAAGTGCAAAATCACCTTCAAATTGAAGAAAACCTCAAAATAATAGTCTACAAGGTAGAAAAACACCCAAAAGAGGTGATAATAAACCAAACAGGAACAAGGATGGTTGAGGATGGAGAAGATTAAGACGGATTTTCGAATGGCGAACTTTTAAAGATGCGCCATCCGTGACGTAGCTCCATTTAATCAACATTGTTTTGCTGTCATCTTTTTGTTTGTTTGAAGCTTGAATCCCCTGAAGAAAGATCTTTCAGAGTAACAAAAGGCAAAAGACCCTGAAGGACGTTTTAAATGAAGGAAGGAATAACTCCTCTTACCATCCTACAATGGGACATGTGGTGGCCATTTGTCACGCGAGAATACCTTTCATTCAGCTACGAGAGGAGGTAAATATGTAATGATATAACAAGCTCTCAGGCAGCTACTGCAGCAAGTCCTGTAGTCTCCTTTAATTGTAGCCGTTATTTTGGGTGGTCACACAACGCTTTCTTGGGGAGAAATCTGTGGCATTCCATAGCTGTCTTGTCAGTTATCTCCGTTCCCATATCTCTCTTTATGGAGATTAATTTTGTTCCTTGATAGCAAACGGGATTGTTTTTATTGTCCCATATTTGACATATTAACAATTCTAACAAACGCGTATTTTTTTTTGTATTATTCTTATACATATGACGTGTTGCCCAGTTATAGCTTTATTAGTAAAGCACAGTCGGTGGGGAAACAAGTGCTGTTTTTGGAAAATCTTCGTTGATGACGTTGATGCCACTCGAAGAGTTTCCGATTTCTTATTATCCAATCAAAGAAACAGCGCGAAACCCACGAGCCACTCCGAACATTGTCAAGCCAAACATAGCCCAAATAAGGATACGTCACGTTACTTTGCAACTTCGGGACGAAAATCGTGGGCCCAGTCCCGTCTCGGAGATGGTTATTTTTGCGCTCTCGACTGGTACTTGTTCTCTCAACTCGAAAACGGCGTATTTAAGATTTCCTTAAACTTTCTTAACCACAGTTCCCAAAAATAGCGAAATTAAAAATTGTTCTCGTCATTTCGTGTTAGCTGAAGTCCGCCACAAGAATCCTCTACCAAGATCTGACGTCAGAAGGTGGTGTCGGCCTTGCCGTCAGACTGTCTAACCTACCCCCTCCCTAAGGACTGTGATCGGGCCCTAGTGACCTCACTACAACCGAGTGTCCTCGACTGCGTAAATTACGACTCCCTGGCGAATCACAGCGGACCTGCCTGCTGGAGATGATCATGGACAACTGTCCACTGGAGGGACTGTCAGCCAGCGAAAAGGGTACCACCCGACATGTGTTCTTTGAGTACAGGATACAGGAGGGGAACGCAACCAGCGCGGCTGGTGACAAGGGAGGGGAGGCTGATGGTGATTGGGCCAAATCTGTGGTGACGAAGTTGTTGAATGATTGGCGTAGCGTGTGCAAACTTTATCGGGCATGCTGTGGAAACTGGATGCTTTTCTCAAGGGTTAGTTGTCATTTGCGTATTCTTCCCCTTCCCACTAAAATCCTCACGTGTAATCAGGTCTCCTTTCCCTAATCTCCTTCGCAGCCGTTATTTGGGTCGTCACGCAACGGAAGAGCGTTTGCGTGACGACCCAAATAACCCCGGCGTATCACATCGAACGTTCGGAAATCGAACTCAATCGAACTTAATCGAACTCAATCGAACGATTGAGTTCGATTTAGTTCGGTCATCGAACGAAATCGAACTCACAAAAAAAATTGTGAATCGAACAAAATCGAACGTTTCGATTAGTTCGGTCATCGAACGAAATCGAACTCGCACAAAAAAAATTGCGAATCGAACAAAATCGAACGTTCGGTTTTCGAGCTCTTGATTATAAATACATAATGGATTCAGGCTCCATCTGCCCTTTGGGTCATTTACAGGACTGAGTTGCCTGTCCACAGTGTGCTAATGAGACCGGGATGACCATAAAAGAAATAAATATAAAAAACAAAAAAATCGAACAAAATCCAACGATGACATTCGATTTCGTTCGATTTGATTCGGAAATCGAACTCACAAAAAAAATACGTGTTCGATTTCGTTCGATGACCGAACAAAATCGAATTTAATCGTTCGACTTAGTTCGATTAAGTTCGATTAAAATTTCGTTCGATGTGATACGCCGGGAATAACGCGGGCAAGAAAGAAAGCAGAAAGGGAGAAAAAAGAAAGAAAAGACTATAGCATGGTCTCACTTCGTTTCACAAAAGAGAAAGAAGGGCCTGCTCCCAGGTCATTTTACTGGTCAGAAATTAAAACGATTAAAACTGGTACCCAAACCTGTAGACTACAAACAGTCCATCTTCCCTTGAGCGAGAAGCGAAATTAAACGAGAGGAAAAATGTGGCCGTGCCGACCACCAAACCTGCGATGTTTTTTAAACAACAGGAAATGCCTCAATAAAATGCTGTTATGCTTTCCTGGTGATCTTTGTCCGTCCGTCCGTCCGTCCGTCCTTCTGTTTCTTGCTTGTTTATTGTTCAATCGGTGTAGTTGAAATAACGTAAGCCTTGTACACATCCACGCCCTTAATTATTCTTGTTCTTTTTTTTCCCAAAGACTCGCAAAGCCATTTCCGTCACATGTGTCGAGTTTATTCGTACAACTACAAACAGCTGACACTGCAGTACGACCCCGATAAACAGAGTTTGGTAAGTTATGCGTGTTTGAAAAGTCGACATGTATTACCATTGGTACAGGCACCTAGTGACACCCAGGAAGCTTAGTGCACTACATAGGTTAGGTATATAGGTCCCCCCCCCCCCCCCCATAAACGTCTGTTTACTCAGGATGGTGGGGGGGGGGGGGGGGTGGGGGGGGCGGCGTCAGTTTCAGAACATATGTGACGCGAAAATTCAAGTGACCTCTAGATTTCAAATCCAGCGCCCTGAACCATTCTGCCACGGAGCATTCGTCCAGTGTAAGACGTATTTTACCATCGCGCGTCGACGAAACCGTAACTACGCAGGCTAAAAAAGCGGCATTTTTCCCTTAAAGCCAGCACTGTAAGCTTGTACAGACTTTATTTCCAAAGCGGATTTCAGTCAAACCCAGACATTAACCCTTTCACTCCCAAGAGTGCTAAGTTCAAAACTGACGAAACATCTTGAATTTCATTTTACAAAATTGTCAAAAACAAACAGTACCACACTGAAAGTACTGCCTCAATAGCTTTCATTTGAATGGTCCACACACTAGGGTTTTCGTCTACAGAATCAAAAGGTACAACCACAAAAAGGTCAAACCTTGACTGAAGATTTGACTCCGGGAGTGAAAGGGTTAAATTTGTGTTTTTTATTTTATTTGAAGGTGGACATTCGAGTGGTCGGTGGAGCAAGCTCAGTTTGTTTTAACATTTAGTTATTGTGGCTCGAATCTGAGTGCAAATCCTCACTGTCTTACATCCAGACATCTTCAACAAGAGTTCAACAATCACCAGAGTCTTCCATACATTGTACAGGTAGAGTGTGAATTTTCTTTAGCGCTCTCATAATGTATATCAACATATACCGTCAAATTTTGATAGTAGCCTTTGTGGCCTAATGGTTAGCAATTTGGACTCGGCAACCTCGTTCCCAGTGTCTCTCATCTTCCCGCTCCCTGAGAGACCCTGGGAACGAGGTTGTGGACTCGGGTCTGGGTTCATACGATAATAGACTGCTTGTGGTCCGCCTTTTCTCTTAAAGGGCCGACGAGCGTTAAACCCTGCATGCGCGTAAACCCAAAATGGCGGTGTGGACGAGAGTACCAAATCTTCGCCCCGAATTCCTTTCGTGATTTCGAGAGAGAACAGACTGCAAGCAGTCCTGTATTCGTGCGATGGCCAATGTGTTCTTGGGCAAGACAATTTACTCTCACAGTGTCTGTCTTCACCCAGGAGTAAATGGGTACCGGCGAATTGTCAGGGCAAGGACAAACATGCTGGGGGGGGGGGGGGGGGGGGGGGGGGGGGGTAAGGAACCTGCGATGGACTCCTAGTCGCTTCATGCTATAGAAACCGGAGTTAAGAGCTGACCTGAATAGCCACCAAGGCAATATTTTTGCTTCAAGAACAATGTGTGATCATTCAGCCGGTTCACCGTCAATTCATTCATGATGTTGGATTCATGATGTCTGGCCGATCATTTAGCCAGGGCTTAATTGTCGGAGTGGTGGTGGTGGGGGGGGGGGGGTATTGTCGTAATTCGGTGGTATTAGAAAAAGCAACATGGGCATTGGTCTTCCTGGGTTTCCAGTCCTCCACTCTGACCACTCGCTGGTGTTGTAGTATGGCCTTCCCGTGTTCAACTCCTCTGCCAGGCTAATAACGTTCTGTTTTAAAAGTTTTGTTCTAATACTAAGCGAATTGGAACTGGAAGGGTTAAGTTAACTCTGTATTTATTTTTTGTTTTAGATACTTCACGAAACGTTTCGTCCTCTCTCCGCCATAGCAAAGCTCAGCACTAAACCAGTTCTTGGTATACAAGCACACGTAAGTATAAAAGACATCTAGATGCTTAAAGGGGCTACGTCACGATTGGCGCAAGTTCGCCGCTCGCAATCCGTCTTAATCTTGTCCATCCTCAACCATCCTTGTTCCAGTTTGGTTTATTATCACCTCTTTAGTGTTTTTCTACCTTAGTAAACAACTATTTCGAGGCCTTCTTCAATTTAAAGGTGATTTTGCACTTCGCAAAAATGACTAAAAATATCGTGACATAGCTCCTTTAAAAACATACTCTGATCATGGGAGACCTAACAATAAGGGATTCAATTTGTAGAAAAGTACTCGACAAATGACAATAAACCATTAGGAAATAAGAATGACTAACAATGGCGAGGATGGAAATTGCAATCATTATTATGAACAACATGAGGCTCACGAATTGTACATCGTGTTGCAACATGAAATTCCTTACTTCCTTTACTGTGTATTATGAAACGGTTATTGCCTGTTGATTTTAATTTGTTGTTTTTCAATTGTTAGCGTCCTCTCATGGCTTTGAGGAAGTTTGTTGTTTTGCCTCAATCATCCACACATGTGCTGCTCAACTACAGAAACAAGTATCCTTTCACGTTTAGTTTCCATATTCCATTGCTATTTTTGGTCGTAAAGGTTAAGTCGTGTCTTCTAATCCTAAGGATTGGAGAGGGGTGGGGTGGGAGGATAAGAGGGGGGGGGGGGGGGATTCTTTTAGCATGAAGTGACAAGGAATATTCGTACTCCCCCTGGATGAAATTCTAGTCCATCGCAGGTTACCTCCCCGGCAATATAATGTCAGGTTGCCCTAACAATTCGCCAGTGCCTAATATTTAAATATATACTCTTGGGTGGGGAGAACCACTGTGAGAGATAAGTGTTTTGACCAAGAACACACTTTAAAACACATCTTAAATTGAATGTTATCCACGAATGAATTCACGCGTGACACGTTTCGTTGAATTGAGCTAAAATCAATTGTGACATATCAAAACGAGTTGTCCTTGTGCAAATAATCTTGCAACTTGCATGTAACTTGTTCACTGTTTTCTTAGAGCGCCTTGGTTTTCAGTTCCTAGCTGAGTGACCTCACTCTAGCTGTAGTCTTAAGATTTGTTTGTAAAGTGTGAAGTCCTTAACACGCTTTTGCAGTAATGCATTGGAAGTTCGTTTTCGAGCGAAGAATCTGGTGGCCATAAGAGGTAAGTTAGGTCTTGGGTGTAGAAGATATAACGAACATTTTGATGACTCTTTACAGCCCTTGTGCTTTGATAGATTGATATAACCACACTATATCAGTTGATGTTAAAATAATGGCATCAAACGAATGCCCAGTCATTGGTTAACAAGTTATGATCATCTTCTTGGCATAACAGGTTACCATAGCAACAGTATAACATGTCAAAAACACCCTTAATTTTAGCTTAAGAGCTCAGATTTCAAAAACGAGCTCGGTGACCTCCACTTTTTATCGCAATGGTCAGCATGTTAAGATACAACTTTTTGCAAAGTTTTAAAAATAAATCTTAGGAAGGGGCTTAGAGCCACCTTATATTTTCATCACTTGCTAACGTATCACATGACATGTTTTGTTTCACCAGATGCCTCGTACAGTATTGTTGACCCCAGCAAGAGCAGAGCTGGTCTGTCCTCAATTCAAAATCTAAAGGTGTGTTTTAAACATCACTTTGTATTGCCCGTTCCGAAGTTCAAAAAGGGACTGGGCCCTGGTTTATACATTGTTCAAATTGCGTCTTATTAAGAAATGAATCTCATCACCAGAAAGATCGCATACAAATGAGTCAGTTTACCAAGTTTGATTATGTTACATTGCATAGTAACCAGGCTGTGAGCTGTCAAAGGTCGCCCAAATTCCATACAAATGTCTCTAATTCAGAGATGGCGTCCCAAATTCCATACAAAGTCTCTAATTTTTCTGAGTTTTGAAAGCCTGCTACTTGGTTGCAATGTAACGAAAAAATGCCAAACTTGGTTAACTGACTTATTTTAATGTTATCTTTCTTGTGATGGGCTCCAATTTTTAATTAAATTAAAATTTGAAAACTCGTCCCCATTCTCCATTTGAACTTCGGAACGGGCAATTGTAGCTGTGTCGGCACTGGAATCTTAGAACATCAATCCAGGGCTCGAGTTTTTAATTTTCCTCTCATTATAATAGGAAACTTGAGCTAATCACGACGGCAACGCCGAAGACAACGTCGATTAAAAAATGAATTTATATTTTACTTTAAAATTTCGCAATTGGCTAGATCCATCCAGTTTGTCTATTGGTGTTAAAACTATCCTCAGCTGAATAATTATTATGTAAACGGACAGCGCTCAAATCTGAATATACATATGAAAATTCGCCTTGGCTGTTCACGTTCTACAGAATACACAGAACGTGGTCTTTTCACGTTGTTGCTTTGCGGAGGACGGCTAAGAAATGTACAAAGATTTATAACGCACGTGCAGAGTCATTGTACTGTTCATTAAACCTTTTTTTTTAGCGACGTTCTCGTTGCTGTTGCCGTTGTGTTTTGTTCCCTAATATTTTAAGCACCCACCACGGCGACGGCGAGGACAACGTCCATTAAAAACGTATTTCTCACACACCACTGGTAGCCGTGCCAAGCCGAACGCCGAACGCGGGAAGGTCAGTAATGGCGGATGCAACAAAAAAGACTGTCCTTCTCACAGGTCGCATGGCCTATACCCAGGCCCAGTGGTGTGTGAGAAAAACATTTTCCACTTATTTCGTTTCACTCAGCCAGTAGAAAATTACCCTAAAATATATTTTACTTAAGCACGAGTCTAGTGATAGTCCAGACCCATTCAGTTTGCCCATAGGTGTCAGAGCTATCCTCGACTGAATATGTAAATACAGCGATCAATTCCAAATAGAAACTTGAAAATTCGCCGTTGCGGTTCACGTTCTCCAGAAAACCCAGATTTTGATCATTTCACGGTTGTTGTCTTGCAGAGGACGGCAAAGAAATGCACCGAGTTGAAACCTTTTGTTTGGCGACGTTTTCGTTGCCATTATGATTTCCATTAACTCCCTATCGATTGCCATTTTTAAGGTCTTTCTACAACTTTACGTGGACGAGGTCGCCAAAGTCGGAGGAATAACTTCCCGTCATGCCTCCACTGCGGATGACGAAGCGCCTCCCTCGCCCATCACCATGGAAACAGACACACCTGTCATCGATGCACAGTTTACGTCACCGCAACCGATGCCACTTACTGCGTCTCCCATGATCCCTCGCACCTCGCCTCAGGCTCCCTCTTCCTCAGTAAATGTGCACTCGCCGTTTGCTGCCTCGCCGAATGTTAACAGTCCGGGAAATATATACGGTGTTGGTTCACCAGGTGAGTTTTTTTTAATAGCCCTTTTCACGGTTAACTTGCGATATTTGCATAACAATACACTTGAACATAGAAGCGAGGCAATTTCGGGCACAAGCTGCAAAACATAGTGTTTTTCTTGAACTCCTTCAACTCTTTTAGTATAAAAACAGTTTTAAAATGTAGAAGAACTACAATTATTTTAGTTTACGTTGTTTTTTAGAAAAAATTGTACAACGACTTTTCTCTATTAATAAAGAGTAGACTCGCATAAGCAACAGGGACATCGGATTACGATCTTTACGGCAAACTTTAACTAAAATAGTTGCATATTTAGTTCTTCTCCGTTTTAAAACTATTTTTATGCTAACATAGTTTAAGGAGCTCAAGAAAATCACGATGTTTTACAGCTTGTGCCCGAAATTGCCTCGCTTCTATGTTTAACTGTATTGTTATGCAAATATTTCAGGTTAACCGTGAAAAGGGCTATTGATCGTCGTTGGAACTTAGCTAGCGTACGTTATTTTAGGTGATTTTGTTTCTTACAAACTAGGTTTAAAGCAAATGTAACAGAATTGCGGAGCAAAAATAATACAATTCAAAGTCTAGCAGTGATAAAAACGCAGATTACGTGCTGTACAATCAGGGGCTTTTTATTGCTTGCAAAAAAAAAATCAAAATCGCAGCATGGCCACGAAAATAGTAAAACAAGAATCGATGTCACTGAAATTTCTGGCGTATGACGTTAGTATTTTACGGAGCAAAATCACGAGCAGAATATGCAATTTTTACAAGCACTGTCGGCAGATTAGGCCAATTTGCGATCAAAATTTAGTCAAACTTAGCTTTTTGTTAAGTTTCCTGTGAATGTTACCGAGTGCGTTGCGTTACTGTAATTATGGGTTAAAAGAATTATTTTGGGTTTTAAACGTAATAGCATGTTTTTTTTTTTTTTTTTTTTTTTTTTAATTTAATTATGCCATGTAAAATAAAGAGTTTAAGCTAAGCTGTTCTACATGCCATCTGCCTACGGGCAACACGTCTTTCCATACCTACTGTACATTTACCACACTACCTCTTTTCATCTCTATGACTCGTCTTACTCCATTCACAATGGTTCATCATCTACCATCTTCTGTCACTCGGGCTTTAAGCGGCAGCGTCTGCGTGTGTGCTGTTCAGCGGCTTTCCTTTACATCACCTTTTCCTACATATTCTATGTCACCAACTGTCGCCGTAAATATTGTCGCTGGTACTAATTTCTCTCTGATAGTGTAAGCAACATTTCCTCTCGGCGAAAGAAATTTCAACCGGAATTAGTTATATGCCACAACAGCCACGGTTTACTGCAACAAAACGAAAGCTCTGCTTTCTGCCAAGTGGTCATTTTCATCTGTCTTTAGACGCACAAACAACTCTCTGTTTCTAAATCACAATTCCTCAACACTCAGCTCTTCTCCAGCCTTCGCCGGTAGCACCTCAAGGCTTAGCCCAGTCTCCTGCCGGCTCTCTCGGTCTCCCAGTGCCGTCTCCGGCGACTAGTCACCAGTTTATCACTCCGTCTCCTGCATTAGGCGGGTCCTCTCCAGCTCTCTCTCACAACATGCCTGTTGCTTCACCAGGGTCGTGGCCCATGTCTCCGCAGTTCACCGGTAGTGGCCAGGCTACAAAGTACAGGTGAGTTTGTGAAGGTTTGGAAAATCTCAATGACGTCAATAGCCTTTATGCATGATTACGTCAGTCAGTTGCTCAAAATTCACCCCATAAGCCTAGTTTACATGAAATTCTTCTCAAATCTCTGGCACCCTCAGTCGTGCCGTTTTAGCCTGTTCCAGGCTCCCGGATAGTGAGGACGAAGCGAAAAAAGAACGGCCGCGCGAAGAGAGCCTGGGACTCCCTTCGGGAGGCCGTTCTTTTCGCTTCGTCCCCACTATCCGAGAGCCTGGAACAGGCTATGCCGTTTTCGCTTCACTATTGTTTTCATCTTTTGCTGCTTTGGGAATTCGTTCATGATAACACTTACAAGTTTGGACTTGTAAGGCAAGGCCTGGTGGTGGAATTACCTAGGCTGACGTAAACATGATTAAGGGCTATTCAGTCGCGGGAACAAGTGCCGTTTTTGGTAAAACGTCGTTGAAGCACTCGAAGAGTTTCCGATTGTTATTATCCAATCAAGAAACAGCGCGAGCACTCACGAGTACTCCGAGATTGTCACGCCAGCATAGCGTAATGAGGATACGTCATGTTACTTAGCAATTTCGGGGACAAAAACCGCGGGCTCAGTCCTATCTCGGAGACAGGAGGATTTCGCCATCAACTGTTTCTTGTTCTTCCGACTGTATTGCATATAGCTTGTGAAGGAAGACATATGGGTTATTGGCCAAGCGTGAGGTGAAGATGGCGGGATATTGGCCAAGTTCTTTGTTTGCGTGTTTATGACGAAGTCGAGGTCCATAAACACGCAAAAAAAAGAACGAGGCCAATATCCCGCCAACTTGACCGAACAAGCTTGGTCAATAAAGGATTTATTATATTACTAGAAGGACGCGGGAAAATAGTCTTCTTGCGGGAACAGAGCGGGCAATCCCAAGCGGTCAAGATGGCTCCATCTTGACCGCGCGGGTAGCCAATCACAGCACAGGATTTGCTTCATCTTGCCCGCCCATAGAGCCAGCTATATAATAATAGAACTTATTGAACTTGAAAGACTGGAAATGAACGGTTGGATGACAGTGAGGACACGTGGCACTCCGTCTCGTGATATTAATAACACGAGAGACAGTGTTATAAAAGATGTGGTTATTGTTCATCGTGGTTCATTAAATATTGTAGATGAACGTTGAATCATTTGTCTCACGATGGAGTCACTTTGAGATGTTGATCGCGACGTTTTCGACTGCTTTACTGCTAGTCTTCATCATATGTAACACCTTGGTTCGTTGCTATTGGTGCATTTCGATCCTCATTATTATTCCGACTAGAGGTTGTTCCCTCAGTGGGCTGACTAGAGGTTGTTCCCTCAGTGGGCTGACTAGGTGTTGTTCCCTCAGTGGGCTGACTAGATGTTGTTCGGCAGTTGTGTTTCTTGATCGTATAGGCATCCATACTTGAGGAATTTCGATTCCACCATCCCTGTTGATGTTGTTTGGATGAAGTCTTATATGTATGGCCTCTTAACCTTTCGAGTGTACCAATGAGGGTCTCTGTCAATAAACTTAACTTCGCTCCAAATAGGAATTACTAGTGTTTCATCCAATTTCCAAACACCGAGAAGCGGAGAGTTGAATATATGACGCGCAGCGAAGTATTTTCGACGAAATTATTTGGGTATTTAGAATGTGATGAAACCCTGTCAGGGGCACCCAACGACAAAATTTTTCTATGGGTGTGTCGAACGTCGTTTTTACGTTATAATTGTTCTTTGTGTGCAGTCAGAAGCTTATCACCTAGGTGATAAGCTTCTGGTGCAGTTTAATGGCTTATTTTTAAGCGCTAAGAAAAATGTATCTGTTCGGATACGTTAGCTGAACTTTCAAACTAAAGAAAATTTTAGGGATTGAAATCTTTTTACCCGAAATTATGAGCTGATTTGGCCTTTCCGAAAATCCTAGCTGACGTTTTTATTTTTGTACCCAAAACGACATTTTCATCTCTACGAAAACAAAAGGCATTAATTTTCCCATATTAAGAAAGTTCGAGATGACAATTCCTTAACCGAATATCTGAGGCGATTATAGGTCATTATAGGCCTTCCGAACAATCCGTTAGGTGCCCCAGACACTGTCGAGTGTTTGACATATCTTCTCAATAGAAACTAAAACTAAGTACAGTAGACTCCCGCTATCTCGAACTCTCAAGGGAACGGAAAATTGTTCGAGATAGCGGGGGTTCGAGATAGCGAGGGTCGTGTCAAATTTCGTCATTTTCAACAAAAGTGAACTACAGTAGTACAGTACGCAAATCGTTGACCTGTCGGTGCTCACAGAGTCTGCCACGAAGGTCTCTTTATACAATATTAGCAATCAATACTGAGTGCTTGGTGAATACAGTAATGACTGTACTGTTTAGTGGAACTGTATACTGTATGTCAGTTTTGGACACCATGGGATACTCATTTTGGCGAACATAATCAATTGCAAGACAAAATTATTTATAATTATGTCCTGTTGTCATTCATTTAACATCATAATTACTACAGTTCGAGATAAGAGGTGTTAATTTAGGCCACGGAAAATCACACTTTGTTCGAGATAGCGGGAGATTCGAGATAACCGAGTTCGATATAGGCAATAGTAAATGACTGAAAACAGTAAGCAAAACCAAGGGGAACGGGTTTTCAGTTCGAGATAGCGGGAGATTCGAGATAGCCGGTGTTCGAGATAGCGGGAGTCTACTGACTAATTAAGATCAGATAACCAATGATTTCCTTTGTTTTAACTTAATGAATTATTAATGAGTTTGAGAAGTGTAATAGTCCAGTTTCGAATTCCCCGCTCCTTTTACGAAACCGCTGGATACACTTGAAGCGGGCGCGATTTTTGCGTCAGCACGAGGTAAGCTACTTCAATCGCCATTATACTCAAAACTATTGTACTCGGCTGTTGCACACTGTTTTCCACGGCTTCTTTGCTTCTTTCTCTTACTTTTTCTGCCTTTCTCTTGATCCATTCCCTTGGATGTTTCGCTTTTCAGTGCAATTGAAACATGTGAAACGGGCCTTGTAGCGAATACAGGGTTAGCCTCGTCCTGATGCAAAAATCGCGCCCGCTTCACGTGTATCCAGCGGTTTCGTAAAAGGAGCGGGGAATTCGCGACTGGACTATTAATAAACGCTTGCTTCAATCAGCCCTCATAAGTCAGCCGATAGAGCAGCATTTTGAACTTAGAGCTTTAGGGAGTGAAAGGGTTCAACGATTGACTTTCTTTCAAGTTTACGTTGCTCACATTTTACTTTATCTCGCCCAGGTCACGCAAACTTCTCAAGCGCAATCAGGGACCGGACTAAAGCAACCAACTACTCCACCACGACCGCTGACTGCAAGAACGTGGGCCGCTACCGTTCCAACAATTTTATCACATGCAGCGTTCTCCAAGATGTGTAGCCCAGCCCCCGTACTCACGTCCGTCAGGCGCGGTCCCCCAGTCATGCTTTCTGCCCTGGAGCGCGTTCCTGTGCTGCATGCATTTGAAGCGTCATCTCACTCGGGTCATCCAAAGCGAAGAACTAGTAAGCAAAGGGAGGTAGATGTACGCAATATGCCACGGAAAAAAAAACTTATTTATTTGTGTTGTTTTCTTTGTATCCAAGTCTCTTTTGGGAATTGATAGACAAAGGAAAACTTAACAAATTTGAAATGTTGTGCTGAAAGCCTCAGAGTCGGGTTAGAATAATTATTGATATTTATGAAGTAAACAAGATACAACGCGCGCTCTGATTGGCTCAAAAACCATTTACCATAACTATATGGAAACATAGAAAATTGCTTCGTACTTTTATTTCATAAAAACAATAGAACACGTTGTCCCTGTGTTTCCATAGAGTTATGGTAACACTCGTGAAAGTTTGGGAGAACTCGAAATTGCTGTGGAAACACGAGCCTTTCTTGTTCTCCCAAACTTCACTCGTGTTACCATAACTCTATGGAAACACGGGAAAACGTTTCCTATTTGGTATATCGAACATAGAACTTTTCTAAGGTAGAAAAACATCAAAAGAGGTAATAGTATAATAATCAAAGGCTCCTATGGACTTACTCGTGAATGAACACATTAATATGCATAAATCAATAGCGCGATTAGCGTTTACAGCCCATCGACCGAGAGAGTGAAATTTATCCACCAAATGCTATGACTCTTTCATTGCTTTCGCATTCACGAGTTTAAAAAGGAACAAGGATGGTTAATATAAGATTGAGAGAGATTACTAACGACGAACTTGATTTATATATTTTTTGGGGGGCGAAGTATTTCATTGGCAAAAGTTAAATCCAAAGTTATCATGAACAGAGGATTAATGTTAATTTTTTTTCGAGATGTTTTGGCGGGCTTTTAGCGTTCCCTGACCTTGAGGATTGGTGCTCCGAAATGTAACAGCGGCCTCTCGGTAGTTACGGTCCCCAAAGGCTGCTCTTATTTGTTTTTTTGTTTTTAATTTGTTTACCCGTTTGCCTGTCTGTCTGTCTGTCTGTCTGCTTGGTTGTTCGTTTGTTTGTTTGTTTGGTTGTTGGTTGTTTGTTTGTTTGTTTGTTTGTTTGTTTGTTTGTTTGTTTGTTTGTTTATCTTAGTTTTTGGTTTGTGAGATTAACGTGGTACACACACAGCTTCTACTTGTTAATATTATAATTTTCATTTTTTTTTTCGTTTTTTTCCATAGCTTACGCTAGTGAGGAACGAACTGAGTTGTTTGGTATTCAAAGCAACCCAACCACCACAAACCTTCAGTATGTCGTTGGTGTAGATCCCTCGTACACTGCGTTACGCCTCAGTGCCAAATCTCCCACGGCCAAGGTTTGTACTAATACAGTGTTAAACCGCTCGCTAAGGGGGGAGGTACCAAGGAGTCTCTTTCTCTGCTTCCATATGACTTCAACTTTATTTATTCAGGTAGCACAGAAGAAAAGATCTATAACGAGAAACGTTTTGTCTATCCAGTGATTCTGTCCCTCGCCTCATTCTTGCACCATTATTTTCCTCCCTTTCCTTCTGGTGTCACTCGTATTTGTATTACAGTCGAAGCTCTCGTTGCGACCGCTCTCGTAAGCGACCAAGCTCTAGTACGACCACCATTGTGAAACCCCGTTTGAATTGTCACTCAAACTCTGTAATTAAAAGCTCTCGTAAGCGATCGCTCCCGGTATCCGTAAGCGACCGCAACCACTTTTGGGAATTACCAATTGGTCGATTCCTTTGTTTTTAAGCTCTCGTAAGCGACTATTTGTTGTGCTACACATTTATGAGACATTGTATTACAGTTTGTAATCATCTGAATAAGAGAAGTTTTCAATCTCTGGGGATGCGTGACCTGTACATTCGCTTTCATACATTTCGTAAGTGGCCAGCCTCTATAGTTTCAGCGCGTGGTCACTTAGGACAGCCCATTCTTGTAAGCGACTAGCTCTAGTTGCGACCACTTTTTTTAATTCCCGAGGTGGTCGCTTACGAGAGCTTCGACTGTATTAAATGCTCCTGACTCTTAATTGATAAGTTATTTTGCTGATTACCTTTGTTTAACCTTTCTTCCCTTGCAGAACAATCTTGGAAAGACGAACTGAACACCCTTGAGCGGTTCTTTGAAACAAGGGTATGTCGTGTTTGCGTTTGTGTTTGAAATTGTGTTTGCTTGAGTTGCGTTTGTGTTTCTGTTTGAATTCCGTCTGCGTTTGAATTTTAGTTGCGTTTGTATTTTGTTTGTATTTGTGTTTGCATTTTGGGTTTATTTTTGCGTTTGAATTTCATTTGCGTTTGAGTTTCATTTGCGTTTGAATTTCGTTTGCGTTTTGAATTTCGTTTGCGTTTGAATTTAATTTGCTTTTGAGTTTCATTTGCGTTTCAGTTCGTTTGTGTTTGTGCTTCCGTTACCGTTTGAATTTCGTTTGTGTTTTGTTTTGTTTGCACTTTGCACTTGGTTTTCTTTGGGGTTTCGTTCGTTTGTTGTTCCGTTTGGATTACGTTTACCTCTTCAGTTCGTTTGCATTTAGATTATTGTTTAAATTTCGTTTTCATTTGAGTTTCATTTGCGTTTGTTTGGATTATTGCATTTGACTTTCGTTTGCGTTTGGATTTCTGTTTGCGTTTAGGTTTGCGTTTGAACATATTTAATTTTAGTTTCATTTCGGTTTCGTTTGAGTTTTTCTTTCCATTACATTTGCATTTGGTTTGGTTTGCGTTTGCACTTGCACTTAACATTTGTGTTTCCCTTTTCCGTTTTGACACTCCTTTGAGCATGAAATGTATGTACATTTATGTGAGTTTGTGACTGCAAGAATTCATCATTAATTTGCCATTGTCTTGCAGGTTGTTTGTGCGCCTTACAAGGCAAGCGCCATCACTGCGTTTGCCCGACTTCTCGGCGCACCCGCCAGCATACTACGCGACTGTATCAAGATTATGAAGTTAGAATTGGTGAGTACTTTTTACACTTCATTTCAAAATCCTGGATTTCGTTAAATGAGTGACTCGCAAGCAGTTGGATAATGAATCTACAGTTACAATAAGTCGTGAATCAGCCATAATGCGACGCTTAGAAATGGATAAACGGCAAAGTACATAACGCATTGTCAGCGGTGCCTGAAATCTGTCTTGAAGGAGCTATGTCACGATATTTTAAGTCATTTTTGCGAAGTGCAAATCACCTTCAAATTGTAGAAAGCCTCAAAATAATAGTTTACTAAGGTAGAAAAAACACCAAAGAGGTAATAAGAACAGGAACAAACAAACAGGAACAAGGATGGTTGAGGATGGAGAAGATTAAGACGGATTTCGAAAGGCGAACTTTGAAAAAAATGACCATTTTTTCAAGATGCACCATCCGTGACGTAGCTCCTTTAAGTATTTGCTTATTGTACACCAAGAGAGAATGATCTAAGAGAAGGATTCTGTGCCCATGATATATGTTTTTGAAATCTACTAATAGTTTTGCGCCATGCTGTGAAAGTTATTTTTATTTCTTTCTGATCGAGGCTCCGACGTCACGTTTCTCTAGCGCTCTTAAAATAGCTCCGCTATGACTGTAAATTAAAAATACTTTCAAAAGTAACAAGTGGAAGAGACCCATGTACTTGTATAAGGTGAATGTTTCTCTTAGATCATCCTCTCTTGAATTTTTTTTGTCATACCCTTATTGACTTTGTAAACGTGCAGGAAACAATTGCGATTTATTACCAACTGCCATTTGTGTTTTCCCCTGTTTTAACACGTGTACTAAGTGTCTTCATTGTTTCATCTTATTTTAGAATCATGATCCGACCAAGTTGAAATGGCGCGTCGAATGGTGCCTTAGCATACCCCCAACGGACCAGAGATAGCTCCCCCTGGAACCCCAGCAGTGGTCCTCAAGGGGAAAATGTTTTCTTTGTAGGTTGACTGGACTTGTGTTTATTCTTTGAAGATTCGAATAGTTATTTTAATACTAAAGTTCATAAAATGCAATGAGCGTCTTATGATGTTGAAAAGATATGCTTTACTAGTCAGTAAGGCCCGGTTTAAAACGTCGCATTTCACATGTGCCGAATCTAACTCAGGAATTAAATGCAAGTGAATTTCGACGTTTAAATCAATTAAATTCGACAGATTTGAATTAAATGCGACTTCTGCCGCATCTTCGACTGGGCCGGTCGAATATTCGACAGAAGTTCGACAGTTGCTTTATACGTCGAACTTCACATGTGCGGAATCGAATGCATCAATTATTATAATGTATTTCTGAATATAACAGCATTCGTGATTGGTTGAAAGGTATAAGTGTTGACGTGACCAGTCATGCTTGAAAACAACAAGAGTGGCGCCAAAAATAAAACGTGGGTTCACGAAAAAATAAATTCGTTCTTATTTTCTCTTGTTCGTATTATAGCTTTCAATCTAAACATTCGTTAGTCTGCAGGGAACCCTAATGTTTGAAATAGCGCGGGAAGACTCGAAATGAAAACGGGGCCTGGAAACGAAACTTTACAAAAACTCGTTCATTAATTAAATGCGACTCTATAAATTCGACGTCTAAATCAAATGTCGAATTTAATAATTTGAGTCGACCCAAATAGGTATTAAATTCGGCACATGTGAAATGCGACGTTTAAACCGGGCCTTACTGAATGGCTGCAAAGAGCTAGGAAGTGCTGAATACATCATCTGGCTCAAATAATAATGTCATAATAATGTAATTATGTAATAATTATGTTATTACATTACATACTATCATTTAGTTCACGCTGGTATCATATAACATGGCTATAAAATGTTTGCGTGATCTTGTCGTTATGTCGCTAGTGTGAACAAGGCTTAAGAACGAATGTCAGTAAACATCGAGTAGAATCTGGATTTCACGGAAAATGTATTTCTCTCCTTTTTTCCGCTCATAAATAGATATTGGGTGGAAAAGAAACCTAATGCAGTTTGTTTCCGCCAGAAGTAATTTTATTTGATTATTTGGAAAAAAATGGTTTACGCGTTCGGAGAGACAAATAGCCAAAATTTAAACCTGTCTGGAAAAGACTGTCGTAGGTCAATGTTAATAAATGTGTGAAAATGTAGGATTTATGGCAATACTATAACTAGAGTATGTTGTATCGTGAAAACATCTCTTTAAGTATGGAATTGTTTATTAAGTTATTTCAATATCGCTACAGCCGTGAAATTAATGTATCTTCCAGTGAATGATAGTTGAAAGTGCCCAACCTTCTCTGTGCGCTGTACAGAGTAGTTTGTGAACGCGAGGACAGTTTAGAGTAGCGAATTTCGAAGCTTCAATTTTGGGTATTTTGCCTATCCAAACAAACTACATCAGGTTTATTTTCTACCTGATAACTATATATGAGCAAAGGAATGAGAGAAATTGATTTTTCAACTTCTGCCGCCTAATACTCGTTTACTTACTCAGTGACACTTGCCGTCATTTTTTTTTTTTTTCTGTAGATACAACTCAGCAGACCGATCCCGTCATCCCCCACTGGCGAGGAGCAGATAGTTGTGGTTCCCATTCTCCACGATATACAGAACAACACCATCCAACAGGCTGAGATGCCGCGCCAGGCTACCCCGGCCGCGGCTGGCTCGTCTGTGAGTTTGACACACGCAGCTATTGTGACTGCTACCTTGAGGCGGTGGAGCGAAATAACACCGAGAACAGGCAAGTCATTAAAATGTGTTTCACAAAACTCCCGTGTTACATTGATCGGGCTCACGGAATTTATTTCTCCCTCTGGCAGGCTATTGCCCGTTCCGAAGTTCAAATGGAGACTGGGACGAGTTTTTAATTTTATTAAAAATTGGAGCTCATCACAAGAAAGATCACATTAAAATTAGACGGTTTTACCAAGTTTGGGGTTGTTTCGTTAGATTTCAACCATGTAGAAGGCTTTCAAAACTCAGAAAAATTAGAGACTTTGTATGGATTTGGGGGACGCCATCTCTGAATTACAGACATTTGTATAGAATTTGGGCGACCTTTGATAGCTCACAGCCTGGTTAATATACAGTGTAACATAGCCAAACATGGTAAGCGGTCCTTTCCGGTGGTGGGATCATTTGTTTTATGACGTCATTTGAACAATGGGTAAACTAGGGCCCAGTCCCTTTTTGAACTTTGGAACGGGCAATTGTCCACTACTGCACACAGAAAGCTGCGTGCGAATTAGCCAGCGAGCGCAGACTTCAGTACAGTGGAACCCCGTTAATCCGACCACCAACGGGCCAGCAAAATCTGGTCGCATTAACGGGGTGGTCGTAAGGCGGGGTTCCACTGTATATGGCACATCTACATTCTTCAAATTTGACCTTGAAAATCATTTACCAGATATCTTGAGTTAACAGATAACTAAAATCGATAATTAATAATTGATAATATTATTTAGAAACTCATCCCGTGATCTTTCCTTGTTTTCGCTTGTCACGCAACAACGTTCTCTTGGGAGTATTGCGTGACAAGCTGATGATAGGATTCGATTTCGGTGCCTGTTTGGCTACGTTTCTCCCTCCTTTCTGCGCTTGTCGCGCAGGTTTCGAAGGCATAGTTTTTGACATTTTGATTATTTCTATTCATCAGGTGATTGTACAATTTTCCCAGCCGTGTTGGAGGTTAGTCCGGAACCTTGATATTCCTCCATAGACAGGCACTGAGACGTGACAACGATTATTTTATTGCAGTATAATAGTTAGTCTCCTGCAGCTTTGAGTCGTCACGCAACGCTTCTCCTCACTAGTGAGAAGCATTGCGTGACTGACGACTCAAATAACGCTGGGAAGTCTGTACATTCTGTACAAGTTTTATCAGTATACACAAAGCTGACCAAGTCAGAAGGTGTAACAGTGTATTTTGACAAATAAAATAAATGGTAGCCATTTGCGGTCGTATTAAGCGACTTGTGTGTGGTATTGAGGGTGAATGTCCGCTCTCTCGACTTTCTTGGAAAAGTCGTTCAAGAAAAGTTTCACTTTGGTATGAACCATGTTGTTTGATTGCTATTGGGGCTATTCGCGGTGCCGACAAATATAGCTCTCAAGCGTTCTACAAATCCCCGCCTCGCATTACGCACCGATCTACAGGTAGTCACCCTCTGACCCGGGAAAAGCTCGCCCATGTCAGTGGCTCTGGATAGCAACTGACTACAGACTCGGAGTGTGAACAGTCATCCCACCCCCACCCCCCCCCCCCCCCCCCCTATGCTTTTAACAACAACAGTTACACCTGGGAATTAGCCTGAACCCACTTCACTGTCTCGACCACCGCAGCATTAAAAAAAACGTTACAGGCAAGTTTTGCCATATCAAAACCGATATCTTTACCCAGGTATGATATGACTTACAAAATCAATTATTTCCCGACTAATAATTGTATATTATTCCCAGACTCTAAAGGTAAAGTGCATATATCGAGCATATAGATCGTTGTAACATTTCGGTGAATTTCAGAATAACCGAACGACTTTTGAAATGTTTTGAAGAATATAAAAAGGTGAGGGTCCAACTTTAGGGACCTTAGTGGTGTGTTTTTCCTCATGAAAATGGGTGTATTTGACCATTGTTCATAAATGCATGTGGCTGCCTAGCAATTTTGGGTTTGGCCCAGTTTTCAAAGCAATTAATGATATTATATATCTCAAAAACAAACAAGCGAGTCAAAATATGTTTTGAGAGGATTGAGTGGATCTGGTGTAATCTCGAACCCAGATCTTCTCGGCCTACCGATGAGAACATCTGGTAAAGTCCGTTGCGTTCTCCACTCTGATTGGTTAACGAAAATGGCTCGATCCCACTACCAGATTTTCTCTCCCGGCAGGGCTGAGAAGATCTGGGTAGGAGATTAGTTTTGTCGTAATGGCTGGAAAGTTATGGTTAATTCAAAGTTAACTATCATGATATTAACTCATTTTTTCAATATACCAAACGAAGATAACCTCAAAATAGTTTTTTAAAAACACCAAAGTGGAAATAATTAGGCCTTTTCACAAGCGACTAATTAAATTGAGCTAAAAATCCTCAGCTATATTTTGTCGAAGGAACAAACAAAACACCAGAACTAGTACTCCTCTCCCGCCCCCCCCCCCCCCCCCCCCCCTCCCCATTACTAATTCGGAGACCGCCGATTTTAGCCCCATTTTAAAGTACGCGGGGAAAAAGAGAGTTGAGGACAACTTGAGATGTAACCAGAGTTTGAACTTGTGTGTAGGTATCTCGTACCATTAGAGCCAAGAGTTTTTAAAGGTTAAAATCCGTTATCCTGTGTGCTACATAACGACGGCACTCGCAATAGCGATGTCTCGCGTTACGTCAGCTATTGTTGTTAATGTCCCAATCAGAGAACTTTAATGGTTGGCAAATTTGAGTAACAAAACAAAATTGACGTCAATGTTTGTAAACAGTAAATATCGCTATTGTTACGAATGAACGGGCTCGCAAAATAATTTGCATTCACCAATTTTATAGAGATTGAAATTTATTTCTATACTTTGCTTTCTTAACATTTTTATCAAACTGGCATTATTTTGTATCCCCGTTAGGCCCGGGTCGCACATGCGGACAAGTTTGGTAACTTTAGTGGATTTCTTCAATTTAAGCGTCAATTATAGCAAAGACGAGTGCGACCTACGTTTTCAGGACGAACAACGTGTCCAAAAAGATAAAATAACAAAAAAGCCGCAGTCCTACGATTGGCCCGCGTCGCACGTGTGCACGTTTTGAAATTTGTTTGATACAATAATCGCAAAACAAGTGCGACCTACTTGTTGTGAGTCGGACAAATTTTGTCAAAACGGACAAAACTTCAAAGGCGCCGTAGTCCTGCCCTGGGGCTGGACAAGCCACTTCCCCACGCACCGGGTGACTCCAGATAACAATGCTTTCTTGATTAACCATTGCGTTTTTTCTCTGAGAATAACAAATTTGCATTTTGCAGCACGTGTTGCCATATATTTGATTCAAATTTACCGCGGCCTCCAGGACTGTGTGCAAGTATAGTATGGTTTAAGCCACCAAAACTGGATTTAAAATATGTGAATAACAATGCATTGTTTTTTTCATTTGTTTCTATTAATTTTCTGTGGTAATCGTTACAAGTCGAACCAACTTCATGATTTTAATAATGTTGTGAAGGACAAAGCTGTTCTCCCCAAAGCCCAGAATTTGGTCATTTCACATCGTTGTTTTGCAGACGTCAGCTGAGGAATGTCCCAAGAGGTTTATAGCACGTGAAAAGCTATTGTGCTAGTAACTAAACCTTTTGTTACTCTACAAGATATCTCTGACAACATGTCCTGACAAATGTTTTTGAAAATGTTGGGACATTTCAAAACTTGTCCGCAAGTGCGACCCGGGCCTGATTTGAAATTAGGGCCAACTATGTCTGTTTTTGGGAACCCATTGTCAAATAATTTCCATAAAATTAGACCTCTGAAATATTCAATGTCTGTATAAACTGACCAGCTGGATGCATGACAAATGCCGATTGATTTACTGCCTCAAAAGATTACATTAAACCCCAAAAATGTCTGACGCTTTTAATTTCGGACAAAAATTTGTCCCAAAATAAATCCGTCCGAAATTTTTAACGTCCGAAAATTTTACAGAGCTCAATAAAGTTTATATTTTTTATTGTGGATTTATTACTTCGAACGATTAAATCATAACGCCGCAAACACTAAAAACAACGGGAAATCAGCAAAACTCCCCAAGGTCAAACTTGAATTCGCGCGCCGAAGTTTTTATTTTTTAGGTGCATCGATTTTTAATTCGCTGCCTTTAAGTTTGAGAAACATTAATTCTAGGTATTATTTAGGAAAGCGTTGGACGATTTTTATTTGTAAGGTTTTTATTGTAGTTTTTTAAAATTTTAAAATTTTGTAACTTGTGTATATATGTATTTTAAATTTGTATTTATTAATAGTTAGCAGGACCCCGTTGATAACAGTGCTGTTGTACTGAAGGGTCATCCTGCATAAATATTCGATTATTATTATTATTATTATTATATTAATTGACATCGTGCAATGAGTAAGGCATATTTGTTTTCTGTCGATCGACGAACACCGAAAAGTTTCACTATCAATTTTATATGTTATTATTTATTATATTAACTAAAATATATTGCATTCATTTAAAAAAAATTCATTAGCTTTGTCTACTCGGGTTCCACGACGGTGCAATAATCCATGAAAAACGGTAAACAAATGCGATTAAAATAAATATATAGAGGATATTACACGGCGGCGCGAAGATATGAATTTTATTTTCGAGTGGTAAAAACAATATTTTACGAACGAGCGCAGCGAGTGAGTAAAATCCACCTCTCCTCCCCCTCGGACACTGGACTCTGAGGTGCACCCTCCAAATAAGAGTCAACAGTACGAACCTGCGTGACGAAAAACGTGACTGCGTGATGCAATATTTATATTAAACTCACTGCGTAGAAACTGTAATAGGGAGTTTAAGCAATCGCTACGGCTGGCTCTGCTACGGCTACAGTAACCGAAGAGATCTGGGGAGAGTACGTCCCGGCGGTCTGCCAAATGTCTATAAAAGCCAAAGTGAAATACGAATAAAGAGTTGAAACAGTGTTGAAAGTCTCTTTTATTTAGTTTCTCACAACTGAATGGATTCGCTTAAAGGAAGATGGCTTTCATTTGTTTTTCTAGGACCAATCGATTATTTCTGAACGAAAGCTGGGAAAGCTGTCATACACTTTGTACTATGATCATGACTGAACAGGTGGTGTGCGCACTACGATCGCTACGCATTGTGGATGTAAAATTTTCAAGATGGCGGCGAAGCTTGAGAAATTTAGTAAGTTTTGTGCTTCGTTTATATACCTGCCAACTTTTCCCAAGTCGATTGCGTGTGATTTTCGTACCATATTACCCGAATTTCCGAAAAATTTCCGACGACTTCCGAACATTGCCGAAGATGTTCCGACGACTTCCGAACATTGCCGAAGATTTTCCGACGACTTCCGAACATTGCCGAAGATTCCCGAAGATGTTCCGAAGGCTGCCGAATGTCGCGGTGCGAAGCTAAAAATCTCGGCGCCATCTTGCCAAGATCACGCTTATCTCAAACGCGACATTTAGCGCCGTTCATTGGACTATTTTGGGTGGAAATTGAATCCAATTTTTCACGTTAATGGTTAATGAACAAGTAGTCCGGAATTGTGAGTCAGGCGTGTGAAATTGTCATGTATGCGTGTGATCGATGTTTTCGATCCGGAGGCGTGTGACACGCATAATGCGTGTGAGTTGGCAGGTATACGTTTATCGATAGAAACATTTCTTTTCTGAAATCGTTTTCTACAGTTACAAGAAGTAATACTTAGTTAGATCGTATTTATGTCAACAAAATAAGCAATATGTGTTATTTCAAGCCAAAACGCGAAGCACGAAAATTCATCCCGAAGACGCATGTAATTTGAACCCGTTTTGTTAAGAGCTATAATTTCTATTATGTTGCCCATTGACCGTAAAAAACGGTTTAAAGTGTTTCTTCAAAGCTTTTTATAAGCCAAGGTATAATCGCTCCCCATCGCGCCCCACGTTTTGTCACAGATTTTCCGTATTTAAACCGACATGTTTTGGTAGTAAATATGGCTTCGAAGACGTGACACGTACCAGAAGTGTCACCCTTGCGATCACAAAATAGCGGCGAATGGTTTTCTCCAACAATACTAAGGCCACCAGCTCTGCTTAAAATGCTTTATATTGGTACATAGCGGTGAATATTCTGATGTAGATCTATATAATAATTATTCTCAAGCTTTGTAAATTTCAAAATATTTCCTTATTTGTAATTCAAAGGCTTATCTCATGTAATTATGGACAATGTTTTATTCAGGGTTCCTGATGAGCATGTGAGATGTAGGAGATTTAACATAACATTCAAGATGCCACAAAAATATATATGAATATATAAAAATTATATTGAAAAGGAAAACAAGAGGTGTTTCCCTAAAGAAATAAAATAAAATAATGTCTTGGCTTTGTGTGAAATTGTTGATTTCATGAAGTTGTTTGAATTTAGTCAAATAAGAAAGATTTAAAACCAGCCACTCTGGGGGAAATGATTTTCAGGAAAGTTAATTTGAGAGGAGTTTCATGTAGAACATGAATTTCCAGATCATCTGCTTAGCTGACTGAACCCGATTCTTTTTTATTTTTTATATATAATAGATTTTTAGTGAAAATTAGTCTGCATGCTCAAGACTAGTGTTTATTATTTCCAATGTACATGTTTGACCATTGAATACAGATCAAAAACAAAATACACCGGTTTAGACTTTGTAAAAGGTGACTGGGTGAGTTAAATAAATTATTATAGAGCTGACTGCTAAACAGGACCTTGAAAACCCCGACTGTTTAATATGATGAGATTACTGTCCCCGGGTTCACCCTAAAGCCCGGGCCTAAAGCCTGGTTCACACTTGTGTGATAAGGACGATAAGCATAAGCATAAGAAAACTTGAGAATGAACCGGTGTGAGATAAGCACAAGCATTTGGCTGTTGACGTGATTCCCATCATGCAATGTTCATCAGAATTTCTAAAGCACTGCGCTTGTGTATGTCGTCTTGTGCTAAAAGCAAGTGTAAACATCCTTGTGGTTATGCTTGCGGTTATGCTTGTGCTTATCTCACAAGTGTGAACCAGGCTTTTGTATATAAGTTCTTAAAATCCCTTAGTTCTTCATGGCATGACACCATGGGAGACTTAATATAATTATTTTTCTGATCTCATCTCATTACACCTGCTAATGCAGCTCTGAAGCTGAACGGTTCAGAAGTATGCTATATACTGTTATATAATAAGCAATTATGTGCTTATTTATGTGTGATTCTGTTTTCAGGGGAGGTTTAAGAAATTAAAAATGGCAATGATGTGTTTACATAGCCTGATGCAATCATGAAATAACTAACAGAAACTATGAAATTCTCCCAAACTCCCTCTGGTGACTCCATCAGGCTTTGTAAACACAAATGCCATTTTCTGTTTCATACCTTTTATTACCTATAAAACTGCTATATTACTGATGTATGGATCATACCTATAAAACTGTCAATGACAACAAGCATACAAAAGTTGCAGTATTTCTTTTATTTGATTTATCACTTCCTATATTGTAAGGCAACAGGTCCAAATATTACTGAGGAGTTAGAGGGAAGACCAGGGGTAGTGGTGCTCAATAAATTTATAAAAAAATATGTAGGACCAAAACCCTCAAAACAACAATAACAGCCCAGCAACAGCAAGCCCAAACAAAGCATCCACTGTATTGTTATTTGGTTCAGTGTGAATAAACATAAAACATTGAAATGCATCAGTACAATATTCATCCAATCATGCAGACCATGCAGCTCATACAACAGAAGATCCTTGACAGAAGATCAGCTATTGAATTTACCTCTTTTTGACGAAATGTTTCGATGCAAGCAAGAAACGATCAAATTGATTTCAAGAGCCCAGAAATCAAAATTACCGAACTGGCCGTCTTACCTTCAGTTCGCTCGTGCTCGTGATGGGGCCACTGACTTCAGTGAACCGGAATCAAAAAAGTGAAGACTGAATCATCGAACAAAGCGATGGTGTATTGCCCGACAGGCCGATGGAAGCTCATTCCATTGCTCAGAGGCAAGCAGTCGGGAATCACGAACAAAAGGTATTTATCAAGAGGAGGAGACTGATTTTCCCAGAGAACTCGATGCAGTTTGTTCTTCAAAATTCTTCGAAAGAAAATAGAGTAAAATCGCTGATTTTCACGGCGTATTTAACGATTTTAGTCGATTTTAGTCGCTTCCCACAAGATGCACACTCCACGAAGTCTTGGCACAAATGATCAGATTTTGGATATCGTCCATGATGCATAGCGATCGTAGTGCGCACACCACCTGATGACTGAACAAGATAATTAATCTTTTTGATCGATGCATTGAAATGTAAACTTAAAGTGCAACTAACCCCCAAATTTTTTTTCTCTCATTAAAATCTATCTATTGCCTCGATCACGTCTGCGAAAAAATTATCGTGATTGATAAAATCCCCGCGTTTCTACAGTTGTTTAAAGTCAGGCTTTCCATGTTCACCACCGCGCAAATGGGAGTCCTGGGTCGAGCAATGTGACGTCAAAGCAGGAGTGTGATTTATCATGTTTACAAGCATTTGACTGGGAATCCTTCGAGCGTAGATATTCTTTTCGTTATTTCCGAGCCGTTTTATTTTCGAAAGCCACAGAATTTTAACTCAAGCTAGATATGTCATCTAGTGACTCAAATTCGGAGTCTAGTTACAATTCGGAAGACTATGACACAAAAATGTTGAGGTCGAAGTGGAAGATGCACGGGTCGCAAGCTTCCCGTGATGATCGAAGCACACAGATGGGATGGCTTTCGCTTATGCCGACGAACCGTATGTGGACGAGGAATGGCTGAAGAAATACGAAAAGGAGGAAGAAGAAGAAGACAAGAAGCTAGAGGAAGCAATTCAAGCTAGACTTCACGGCAAAGAAAGAGTGGATTCTTGGTTAGTCTTATCACTAATACTTGTCAAACCAGATGTAAACAAATAGACTCGCAATCGATACTTCAAGCAGCAATGAGTAAGATATCTTCTTGGATGAACTGCCCGGTCACTTGGAATGGACAACTAAATGCGAAAAGGAGGTCAAAGCGAACGAAGAGTCGAAAAGAAAGCACAAAGGACCGCTTAGATAGCACTGAGTAAAGAAGTCAGTCAATGGTAAGCAATTATTGTCACCTATAGTACTCCCATGCATCGATATGTGCGAGCCGAATGATCATTTATATTTTTGCTTTAGCGAGTATGTATTTTGTAAAGCAATGGTTATTCTGTTAAATGCCAGCTTTTCACCATTTAGAGGGTTTTGATTTTTACAAAAGCCAAGTAACTGTCGCAGTTTTCTCTCGCTCGCGGCTTTTTTCGATCGATTGAAAATCGGCTTGCTCGGGCCTGGAAATTGAAGCCATAAAAAACAAGCTGAAAGGAAACAAGCCACATCACTACAGTTTTGACATCCTCAAACGTTTGTCGTTGCTACTCCAAATAACTACCATAGTGAACTAAGTTAATTTTGAAGTAAAAACCGTCAAATAAATAACACTTTTTAAACCTCGATAAGCGAAATGGACCTGTTCCCTCTGTAGTCCGCATTGATATTACGATGTGTATACGGTTTATCGCACTGCTTATTTCCCGGCCTCAGAAAAACTTTTGGAGTTCAAATCTTTTGTCATTTTTCCTATTTTATCCTTCGAAATAAATTCGTCTTTGACTTTCATCAATATTCCTGAAATTGCTTCGCACGAGGGTGAAATGTTAACGCCATTACAGATGCGCGATACTACGGATGAATGGTCGGATTCTACGCTCGCGCTACTGAATTTCATGGGCTTACATTTCTGGCTATAGCGATGGTAGAGATAGGTTCTCGGTAACATTTGGTCGATGGCTAGTTGGGTTGGCTTTGACCGGGTTAAATAGCCTTTGGAAGTCAGCCTGCTAGAAGTGCGCGGACAAATTCTAGACGGAGTTCTTGAGCAATGGCTCTCACAGTCCCACCGTCTTTTCGTATTTTCTCGACGATCGCTCTAGAATGGTATAGTATTAATACCTTTCTCTAAATCTGGGGTGTTACTGCAACGGCCAATAACGCACCTGGAAGGCGTTTCTGCACACTTTTCGAATGTGTATCGCATCTTCCTGAAGGAAATGAGTGGACGCGAAGGATCAAAGGCTCCTGAGTTGACGTCACTAGCCGCTAAATTCATTCCCAGTCAAAAACGCGGCCGTGAACAAAAATGGCGGCGTTTTTGGTCACTTTGCCGGAGCACAGAAAATCGAGGATTCAACCAAATCCAAAAATATTTTCGCTATTAAGTTTCAAATAACAAGTACATTTATTTAAACGAATAAAATTTTTGGGGTTAGTTGCACTTTAACATGACGAATATCTCAACAAATTTCGAGTGAATAACAGAAATATACCAGTACTCACCGAAGCAGAGCGCGTATCGTATCCACTAAACTCTCAAAGCAAGCTTTCACCGAAAAACAACTTGGCGCTTTGAATACGATTATTTCTCTTCGCCATGCCGATGACACCTTCATCAAACCTATTCGTAAATTACAAGCGTATGAGAGGCAAACTTGACGAAATGTTCGACTGAAATTGACTTCAAAGGATATAAAATCTGTTGGAACGCTTAAAATGCTGAGATATCCATAGGAAAAGGATGGAGAAGCGAAATAAACCCGACGTACTAGCCACTACGGCAAAACCTCCCGACTCACGTAGTCAAATTACAGGACAGAACCGACTGACATGCGCAGTGTCTCATTTTTTGAGAAATTGACTTCCGGTAGCCGTAGTAGCGCCTGCCGTAGCGATTTGCTTAAAGTCCCTATTATCTAACCAAATGCCGTCAACAAACTAAAAGCCAAATAAACATTTGAACACCTACTTTTACCAAGAATAGATGTCTTAACACCCGGATAATACGCACTTTTACAACTCTGCCCACGCCATGATCGCTAGATGCGAAGAGCAAATATTAATTAATGGTGTCTCTCTATTACATCATGCGTATACTGGGCTGTCATGTTTACCATGTAATGGGAAAACCCCTCTAGAATTGAAACACCACTGACTCGTCCCCAGCCGTCTCTCAGTCTCCTATTAATTATTATATGCGAGCGTCCTGGGGACTGGGGGATGCTGGGTAGGTTAAATATTAATAGGAGACAAGAGAGACGACTGGGGACGAGTCAGGTCACGCCAGTCTCGCCAAAGTCCGCAGTTTGCGTGAAACCGGAAGCCGATTCCCCGCTGGGATCGAATAACGCGCAAAGGTCACACCGCCAAATTTAGCTCATTTTGCAACAACACTGCTGTTCACTAGCACTGCTGTGGAACATTTGTCTTTGCTTTTTTCAATGCGATTCCTGTAATAAACTCAATACATGTACGCTGATAAACTTCAGGAAATATTTCAGCTCGTAAAGCCTTGGGAAACGATGTCTGTAACCAAACAGACTGGCACGGCCGAGTGAGTCGGAGGTTCGGGGTTAGCCTGCGAGCAGGCTCACAACAAGGGTTATTTTCCCTGTCTAATTAAATATTTCGCTTGTTTCTTTACATGAAAAGAGCACTTGCACTCGACACGAAAATCGAAATTTTCTCTGAAAATAGGAAGAAATTCTGATGCAATATAACTGTAACGCCGTCAACTAAAGGTCGATATGGAAGAGAATTATCTGGTGGCTAATTCTATACAATGTCAATCATGCTTACCATGTAATAATCACAAGGGTTGCGTCATTTCTGAACCGTGTTGTTGTTGTTTTGGCTAAGTTTAAAGCTTTCTGAGTAGAAACTATAATATCTAAACCAAATGCTGTCAACTAAAGCAAATAAACATTTGAGACATTTGACAATCCAAAACAAAACAGAAATCCTCTATTGTGGTCGAGGTGCATGTAATAGGGTTTTTTAACACAAATTATCTGGTGGCTATTAAAAATTTTAGCCACTGACGCAACGTTGCATAACAACGGAAAATCATTTTCCACGGTATCGAAGCACACCTTGTGATGTGTCATGTTCCTTTGCTGTTACTTCATCACTTAGTAACGCTAAAAATGGTTAATGCGCATATATATCTTTCAACACCTACTACTACGAGCGCGGTCACAAAGTCACTACGGAAAAAAAAAGTCCATTCCTTGAAGCGGCCGCCCTATGGGCGTCGGCCGCTTAAAAAATCCTGCGTGATAGCGATGTTTCTTGTTGATAAACATTGACGTCAATTTTGATCACGTGCACCAAAATCACTCTTGCGTGGCCTGTTTTGTGGTTGGCAAAAGAGCTTGCGAGCGGGTGAAATCCTTTGCTCACGGTCGAATTTCCAACATGATTTTCGATATGTTTCAGTACTCGAATTTCCATCAAACTTTGCCAGTGAAGAATTCTTATATTGTTCTAGGTAAAACATCAAAATCCGCCTGGGCGCTTCACGAGACAGCTCTGAAACAACAGATTTTCGATCATAAATTACCGTAATATAAACAGTCCACGATACAGTCGTTTGAAATTTTTTAATTTTTACTTTATCGAAAAATCATCGATGTGACAGGAAAGAGCACTTCAAAATTAGTGATTTGGCCAAGTTTCAGAATGAAATCTTGCATAGAAGTGAAGCGAGCGTTGATTGAAGAACACTCACATTCCATATAGTTCTCTTGTTTTCCTCGCTTTCTGCCGACCACGATATCGCGTTACAGTGTTTCGTGACAACCTCGATTCCAGGCTCTCTCTCCTTTTCCTCCCTTGTCGTTGAGTAGAGAGACCCTGGTTGCGGCTGGTCACGTGACCACCCAAATTCTGGGTGGTAAAAAAATATATTCGGAGGGAGGGGTGGTAGAGTGTTAGAGTTGTTGCTGTGACAAATCTACCATGCGAGGGTGAGAGCGTTGACTCTGAGTCCAAACTCGCAGATGCAGGTCTTCAAACAACTCGCAAAGCAAGCACCAAAAAAGTTTGTACATAAGCTTTACTTGCGGTTATTCAAGCTTCTACAGGCTTTGCCAGGCCGTTTGCGAAGATCACTGCGATAATCTTTTCTTGGAAACCGCTTGCGTAATTTTCAGAACTACACAACTACGTCGGACGTTTTACAACGGAATTTTGTCCATGGAAGAAAGCCGATCATTTCGGTATGTGAACAGCTTTAAGGTAATGAGTTTAAGTGATCGTTAAATTGTATTCACTGCAAAAACTGCCGATGGAAAAAAATTCCTTCGCACAGTCCGTTTGACATTCGTGCCGTACAAGGTTGTTGATGTTCAAGGAACCGCCGGCGGGCGGCTTCGAGCGGTTGTTGTTGTAGATTTTTTGACACAAGAAAAACTATATATTACGGTCAAACTAACGACAGAATCAGTTAGAGAAAATAGTAAGCTACTCTTTTATCCTAAAATTTGGACTATTTCGCTCCTGATTTCGCTCCAAATGAATTTGTAAATAAATGCCGTTGTGTTTTAATTTACCGGAGTTCGCAGGGTCAGTGAACGAGCTCGCCAAGCTTATTGTTGTTTTCAAACTTGGTTTGAGACCAAGGTGTCTGGTTTACAACCTCGTTTAGCTTTACGATCATGAACCTGTCTACTTATATTCTGATTTTCTACTTAGAATTTGTGTTCGCAAAGCGAATTTTCCATTCTTGTAATACAATATTCGCACCGCTGCTTTTGTGGCTCGAAAATATCCGTCACGTATACATGTTCATGTCATGAATTCGAAGTTGTACAGAATAAAAACAAACGTTCCATACAAATAGCCTGTTTCACTTTTAACATAATCTCGCCGTATAAACCAGCAGAAAGCAAGGCTGTTCCATTTTGAACCAAGCTCGATTTGCCCCTTCGATCCCCTTGTTTACGACAAGGAAGGAAAAGGAGAGAGAGCCTGGAATCGAGGTTGTGTTCGTGACAGGGCTCGTGACGTCACGAGAAACATCGCTATAAGCCACGTAATGAAACTGATATCATTTTGTGGTTCGTCTGAAATGCTGACTTTCGTTATAGCGGCGTTTGGTTGGAGTTTCTTGCTCGTAGCAGCCTCTGCAGCGAGCACTAATGTTTCTGTGTCTAATAAAACAACGGCGCATATAAACGGCAAAGGGACGACAGTGGCCCCAGCGGATGATAAATGCAGCACTGGGACGAGCAAAGAGATCAAAACCATTCTTCGTGGAATCCAAGCACAGCTCTCTGATGTTCAAGAACAACTCCGAGAAATAAAGACAGAAAACAGGAACAAAACAGGTGAGAGAAGGAATATTCAAAAATTGTTATATTTTTCGCTTCTCAAACGATGATTATGTGTCTTACGTCGATGACTGAATCAGAGCTACTTTCGATTCCGATCCCAATCTCGTACCCAGAGTCAACGGTCTCCTCGGTCAGCGGGTCGTCGCCAGGTTAGACTCTGGGGGAATGGAATTTTGAATACCAGAAATCTGGTGTAACGGCCATTGTTTGTTACACGAGACAGCCAATCAAAAAAGTCGATATTTATTCCATTCCCCCAGAGTCTAACCTGGCGACGACCCGCTGACCGAGGAGACCGTTGACTCTGGGTACGAGATTGTTCCGATCCCGTAAAAAACTATATAATATTTTTTTCTCAAAATCTCAAACCATAACTAACTTTTCTTGCTAAACAATTCACTGGCTTGTCTTTTCGCAACCGTAACTACTGGCAAAAATATATTAAACCCTGTAAAGCATTTGTATCATTCTATGGTTGTTTGTTTTCCGTTTCCGTAGGCAACAAGAGAAACTGCGCTGACTTGTACAAATCCGGTTTAAGAATCAATGGCGTGTACACTATCAACCCAGTTGATAGCAATCCTTTCGATGTATATTGCGACCAAAAAACGGCCGGTGGGGGATGGACAGTGATTCAGAAGAGACTGGATGGCTCGGTGGATTTTTTACCGCGGCTGGGCCGACTATAAACATGGCTTCGGTAACCTGAATGGCGAGTTTTGGCTTGGGCTTGACAAGATGCACCAGTTGACTAAGACAGGACGAAACAAGATTCGTATAGAGCTGGAAGATACGCAAGGGAAAACTGCATACGCTGAATACGACATGTTTGCTGTAGCGAGTGAGAGAGTCAAGTATCTACTAAGCCTTGGGACTTACTCTGGTGAGTGAATCGTAAAAGTGAATATGACGGACGTTGATCTGACACTGACAGGTAAATTGACAGGAAAAGATTGCGACGGCATTACGAAAGACGAACTTGAAAATTTTAGGCTACAAAACCCGATGAACAAAGATCCCAAGAAGCAAGTATAGCTCGTGATCTTGAGCTGTTCTTCATCTACTACATATTGTTTTCCTTAAAGGACCTATGTCACGATATTTTAGGACGAAACAGGATTCGGATAGAGTTGGAAGACACCCAAGGGAACACCGCATATGCTGATTACGACATGTTTTCTGTAGCGAGTGAGAGAGCCAAGTCATTTTTGCGAAGTGCAAAATCACCTTCAAATTGAAGAAAGCCTCAAAATAATAGTTTATTAAGGTAGAAAGACACCAATTAGGTCATAATTGACCAAACAGGAACAAGAATGGTTGAAGATGGAGAAAATTAAGACGGATACACCGATTGCAAATATGGCGACGTGTGCACGAAAGCGAGGCTTTTCGGTGACAACCGTTGCTAAGGGCCGATTCGCGACTCGTTCTCTTTTACGAATGCGAGTTGTTTATACTTTGTTGAAGCCGTTTTTTCCAAGATATTCCAAGAACAAACCTATATGAAGGCAAAATATCGTTCAATAATATTTTCTAAATACTTGGGAGGCATTTTCAAGGTCAGTATGTTCATAAAGCTTTGTTTGAGTTGCCATTGTTATTCAGATGTATCGTGCGTGGACGCCATAGCGAAGATTACCTCGTGCATTAGGATTTCCACAACTACAATCGCTAACAGCATCTCTATTCACCGTACACGTAGAAATAAAGTTAGGCGTAAGAAATAATGCTAGAGTAGCCAATGATTCAAGGCATAGTTGCGCTATTCCTCCCTCGTAATGTTCGTTGACACACACACAGGAAGTTGCGTCCATAAAAAAATATTTCCCCGACTACACAAACGGTAGTATGCTGTTATTTCTTCTTTTATTTCATTAAAACCTTACAGATCATATTATTAATTCTTCTTCCATTGTATTTCGTGAAGTAAAGAACGGTCAAATGTGCCCGATAATAATTGTTGCGTGCCGCGGCCAAGTGCTGCGATCCGATCTCAAAGAGGTCAACTTTCAGTCTTCCAATAAAGGACGTAGCGGTCGCGAGTAAATTTTATATACACGATTTGCGTAACCGTTGTATATGTAGCGACCGACTGTTTTTTTTAAACAATCACAGTACTTCTTAAACTGTAATCAGGTGTACAAGAAATCAAAGACAGGCTTTTTCCAACATGTTGTATTTTCAACATGACGTACCTTTCAAGCTCGCATTTTCAGTTTCGCGAAGAAACTGCTTCAGCTCGACGACATACATCTTCTCTGCAGGTCTATCCATAATTTATAATTCCCGTGTTGAATGTAGACAGAGAGACACTCTGGTTTATATACATGTAGGTTGACATAAAATGTGTTAGTCGTGGAAATATATCTTATTTTTATGAACGCGCAATTTCCTCTACGTGTGTCAACGTTTCTGTGTCAAAGGAATAGCGCAACTGTGCCTTGAATCGTCGGTTAATCCATTATCATTTTCTATGCCTAAGCTTATTCGTATGTGTATGGTAAATAAAGGGCTTTTAACGATTGTAAACGACTGTAGTTGTGGAACTCCTAATGAACGACCGCCCTCTTCGCTATGGCGTCCACGTACGATACATCCGAATAACAATGGCAACTCAAACAAAGCTCTATGAACATACTGACCTTGAAAATGACTCCCAAGTATTTAGAAAAGATTATTGAACGATATTTTGCCTTCATATAGGTTTGTTCTTGGAATATCTTGGAAAAAACGGCTTCAACAAAGTATAAACAACTCGCATTCGTAAAAGAGAACGAGTCGCGAATCGGCCCTTAGCAACGGTTGTCACCGAAAAGCCTCGCTTTCGTGCACACGTCGCCATATTTGCAATCGGTGTATTGCGAACGGCGAACTTGAAAAAAATGGCCAATTTTTTCAAGATGCGCCATTAGTGACGTAGCTCCTTAAAAAGATGTTTGCTTCATTTCATTGGAAATAATATCTTATATAAACATTATTTTTCGGTTGCAAACACCAAGGCGCAGTTGTTCGAAAGCCGATTAACGCTAATCCAGGATTAAAAGTTAATCGAGATTTTAATTTCTCGCATGTAAAAGTGATTTTCACAGCTAATGTTTTGTGGAGTTTGACATAGTCAAGGTCAAAACTGCAGGACAAGAAATGTAAACAGAAAACCTCACTGAATTGATATGAAACCGAAATCAAAATTCACGCTAATCCTGGATAAGCTTAATCGTGCTTTGAACAACCGGGCCCAGGAGACCACAATGTACCTTAATTCTAACCCTGATCCTCTCATTCCTTACCTAGGAACGGCTGGTGACTCTTTCGCCTACCATCGTGGCGCTCCTTTTTCAACCAAAGATCAAGATAATGACCCAGATTCCCGTCACTGTGCTGTAACCTTTAAAGGGGGCTGGTGGTACGCAAGATGTCGCTTGGCAAACCTGAATGGTCTTTACCATCATGGTCAGCACTCATCCTATGCTGATGGTATCAACTGGCGACATTGGAAAGGGGACAACTACTCGGCTAAAAGATCTGAGATGAAAATAAGGCCAGCGGATTTTTAGAAATTTCTCAGAATCTGTTACTTTGGTCAAGTGCTCGATTATGAATAAAATGGATTTATTCACATTTTCAGACAGACGTTCTTTTTGTTTCGCGAGAGAGAAGTGCAGAAATAATAAAAATTGCTAAGAAGAAAGCCCTTTCTAACCCAGCGCTCTTACGGGGTGACCCCTTTTCGCTGTCTGCACGAGAAAGAAAAAGAAAAGAGAGAAAAAGAATTACGAAAGGGATATATAATAAAAATTATACTTCCATTAGAGTGTAAAGGAGACAGTTTTGATCCCTTAGTCCTTTAACTACATAGAAAAAATCCCAAATTTGATTATTTCAAAAATATTGGAAACAAACAGGACCACATCAAAGTAATCCTTTATTAGCGTTTTTTATATTCTCCAATTTTTCAATAATTTCACAGCATAAATTTGTATACAGCATACATTCAGGACCACATCAAAGTATTGCTCAATTAGCGTTTTTATATTCTCCAATTTTCAATAATTCCACAGCATAAATTTGTATACAGAATACATCATTATCATACATTATAATCCCGAGATGCTCATTGGGCTCATTTTTGTTCATTCTTGATAAACACTTGTTTGACATTTTGAAGCTTACGTGAAATAACCTTTTCAAATGGTGTGATGCAGCCTTTCATTCCCAGGATCCCTTTTTAACCCCCGAGAAGAAGGGCAGGAAGAAGAGAGACCTGGGAACAAGGTTGTTCGTGATGTCCTCTTGAATTTGATTTTTGTTATTTGAACTTCCGCTCTCAATCAAAATTGACCATGCGCATTATCTTGCAACACACCCTTTAATTTAAAACATTCCCCTTGAATAATATTTGTAGTTATCTAATGGTGTTCTCGTTGCACCAAATCCGTTGTCAAATTGATAAGCTTTCCACAAAATATTCATAATTATCAGCATTCCTGACAGCATCACTCGAAGCTTGCTGAGCGAGTTGTTTACACGCGTATTGACCATATACTATATCGTCGGTATGAGTTAAAGCATGGCTCAACTCGTGCGTTAAAATCCCCATTTTAGTTGTCAAACCCAGACAGCGTATTGGCTCTTTTGTAACTTTCGCACAAGTAGATTTTTCGAGTGCCTGCCCGTGTGTACGCATAGGTGTGACTCCAGGCCCGTAGGGAGGGGGGGGGGGGGGGGGGGGGGGGGGGGGGGGGGTGGGGGGGGGGGGGGGGAGGGTGAGGGGGGGGGGGAGGGGTGAGGGGGGGGGGGGCTGTGAAGGTCCACCTATAGTGGACCGACGGTTCAAAAGAAAGTGAAATAGTAGTGCTTGTGCTCTAATTCGATAACTGGACAGGTGTAGTTTGAAAATGAAGTCTGAATCAAAACAATCGCAGCTTTGAACGTGTTTACATATCGTCTTCATCGACAAAGACAACATCAAGCGAAAAAAGTGTCTTTAATCGAAGGTTTGCGATATGTATTCTGCAATATGTATTCTTTCATCGATATTTTCTTTAACTGAACAGTTCCCGAAAATATTCATGTTTTTACGTTCGCTTTTGGCTGCCTGGTTTCATATCATACTGCCTTCAAAACGCACGAAATGCAGTCTTAGACAACCCGGACCCCCCTAGTAGCTCGCGCCTTCGGCGCTCGTACGATCCACATTTTTCATCTCTAACGCACCCCCCATTCAAAATCCTGTCTACGGGCCTGCTGAGTGTCGCTGTCGCAGTATTTCCCACCAAGAACGTAAATAATCTTGTCACTTCTTAATATATTCTTTAATAGCATCGATTAAACCACTTGTTCCAAACTAGTTTCTAGCCTGATCTAGATGGTTTTCAAGATCTGAAATGGCAGATTTCATGTGATTATAGGCTGCCCGATGAGCTTTTATGGTTGCTTTTCTTTGGGCTCTTGGCCTTCCCTTTATAACAGGATTAAGAGGAACACTACGTTTTCGGATACCATCACCACTACCCAATGGCCCCCTAGAAAGACTCTTTCCGACAAGTTAATTTTCTCCCTCAAGAGAACGTGCTCTTTGCCCCAGGGTTCTCTTAAAGGAACCTCTTCTAGCCACTTGAAAACGTACAGCAGGGGAAGATAGATGAGTTATTTTTTTCTGGATACCCGGTTTGCCAGGTACGTTCATACCCTTAACACTACCTACTGCATATTCTAAATAAAGGTCCGCTGCAATAGAGTACGCTCCAGCCTTGGTCATGTCGTACGCATCGGAGACATCAAACGTTGATGACACGGTTTGTCCAGCTCCAATGGACAGGAACTGATCAGGACCGGGAGTCATTCTGCGCTTCATGTAAATACCATCGTATTGTATCTTCTTTCCTTTGCAAGTGACAGTCAGGCAATCAGACGTCAATTGTTCAAGCGGTGTACGCCATTTTAGCACTGAATAGTCCACTTGGTCGTTGTTTTTCAAGTGGAACTTGCACTGTAACTTGTCTGTGGTTTTAAACCTGGATGGACAATCGATGGAGGCAGAGAAAATGCTGTGTAAAATAAACAATATATTTATTATTGTGACTTTCTTGCATTTGAGCTATCGGTTAAAGTGGCCATGTTAAAATTGCCTGGATTGTACAGTGGCAGATGAAGCAATGTATACCAAAAGAACTATATATTAATTTGAGGGAAAAAACGATGCTTATGCATGTAAATGACCGCTGAGAGGAGCGAAGTGGATTGTGGGGGAGGAAATATTACAAAGTCTAAAAAATCACAAAAAACCCATGAAGCCGAGTGAAATGAAGGATAAATTAAGATCACAAGTATTTTCAGAAATTTGACTATGTTCCAAGCCGTATTATAATCCCCATTTTATGATTTAGTTGTACGTGTATATTTGTTTATGACATACCGTAGAATTCCGATAATAACGGGCCCCCCGAAAATAACGGCTACCCGAAAGTAACGTTAATTTTTTACCTTGCTATTAAACCCCCGAAAGTAACGGCCCCTCCGAAAGTAACGGCCCCCCCGATAATAGCGGCCCCTTAAAAAATGACCACTCAAAAAAATATATATATATTTTGTATTTAATGTAACATTTCAAGAGGTGCGGTATGTGGTTACAAATACAAATTCATATAATACGAACAATATTTTCGACGTATAGTATACGAACATTTGGGCCTTTTTTGTTACAGTTTACTTTGTTTACATGGATAATGAATAACCAGCATGCAACCTGAATGACCTTTTTTATGTCTGTTATGCGTCCTTTTTGTGTAAAACCACTGCTGAATTACAAACGTTTTCTAAGCATCCGAAAGTAACGGCTACCCGAAAATAACGGCTACCCGAAAGTAACGGCCCCTTTGGCCTGCTAAATCCGAAAATAACGGGGGCCGTTATTATCGGAATTCTACGGTAAATGGCAAAACTGGTGTGGGGGGACTATCGGAAATATTTGCCGACATCCAGATTACATTCGAAAATCTTTGGAAGTCGTCGGGCGATCTTCGAAAATCTTTTCGAAGTATTCGCTTCAATGTTAGAATCTGAGGAGGTTCTCGGAAAATGCTATCAATGTAATCTTCGGACTAACTTTGCTCTCAATCGGCCGGCAAAATAAACGAAAACGTCCTCTGCTGAACCAGTCAGCATTCTGTAATTTTGCCTCGCATGTTATAACGGTGGTACTTGGAACTCCCAATTTAAGTTTCTCTCCGAGTTTTCTCCAATTCCCGGCATTCCTTGGGTTCTAAATCTTCTCCCTGTCGGCCGCAAAGGTGACTAATAACATTAATTTTGAAATTATTTTTTCACACGTTTTTTTTCATGTTTCCTAGTGTCGCACCACTTTTGACTACCAACTCTTTAAGCCTTGTGTTATTAGAATGCTTAAGTACTTACGTGCTCTCAGAGGCATCGAATTCTACGTTTTCGTCTCCGTGTACCAAGCCCAATATCAACAAGATACACATGAATGTCATCATCTTGAGTGTATGTCTGTTTGTAAAGCATCACAGCATTTTCAATATACATATAAATTATGTTATTTACCGGGCGGGAGGTCCGTACAACCATAGATGATGCAGTATACAACGACAGTTTTTAACTCTCTTCGTGTATCACAACATTCCCAAAACTAACAGTAAGAAAATGTGTGGGAATCAATAACGAGAACTTACCTTTTTCACAGAGTTCACTCGCGCTGTAACACAGTGACAGTTCAGGATCAGGGTGAATTTCCTACGACGCTGAAGAAGGCTCCAGAAAGGAAATGTTTATTCATGTACACGTACACGTAAAGCAGTATGACATTCTTTATTTCACATGGCAACCAAAATGTTGCTAAGAAAACGTTTCGAATTAATCTATAGCTGTACCTCTTCGCCATCAATGTTGAGTCTAAGAAGTCGTAATCCCCAATACCTATGTTTATTACAATACAAAATGCGCGCTTTTGAAACGATGCACACTATGACAATAAACGCTCTCAACCATTTCTTACTAAGAGTGATCAACATTTCGCTTCTCCTCACAATTTGTCCCGAGGTCAAAATGTAAATTTACAAACGCCTGTTTTGACGTCGTTCTATGAAAAGTTGGTGGTTTATCAATCATTGCATTCTCAACTGAGGTTGGGAAGCTGACGAATAATCTAGTTAAATCAATTAGATTGTCAGCAGATACAATCGCCATTTCATTGTCATCTCGTGTGAAGTTGTTTTAAAAGTGTACTGCAAGCAGTAACAGGCCAGACAGACATGTAGAAATTTAACACCAACTACTATTACCAGACGTGTGTAAGAGTTTGCCTTAATATCGACCGTTGTTGGGGAAACATTTCCAGTCTTAAAAAAAAAAGACTCAATGCAACGACCACCTTGGAGCAGAAAAAAATGGCCGTTTTAGAGAGTTGGCCATTTATACGGAGAAAATAAGACGCGTCTTATCTAAGACGCGACTAAATAGGACGCGAGCTGTACCGTTTATACGTTCGCGTCCTACATAAGACGCGAAGATCACGTATAAATGGTTCGCGTCTTATTTTTGATACAGCTCGTTATAGTTCACGTCTTATTTAGGACGCGAAAGCATTTATACGAGGAAGTTCACGTCTTCTTAAACCCTATTGTGCCTGGGCTTTTTTTTCGTTCGTGAGCCGGGGGGGGGGGGGGGGGGATGGTATGTATCTCGAAAAGTATTGATGCTATGAAAAATGAAACTTACATGGTGGGTGAAGCATCCGAAAACTCTTTATTTTAGTGGCAGTCACGTGTCAATTATGACGT
>MU827894.1:0-17293 GCA_029204205.1 Desmophyllum pertusum
CCTTTTCTCTCCTACTACTTTTCTCCTTATCTCTTTTTTTCTTTCTCTTTGCTTCCCCTCTTTCTTCTTATTCTAACCTAAATTCCCTTCTTCTTCCCTCCTCTCTAATTTATCTCTTCCACATCCTTTCTCTACCTTTTTATATGTTTCCTATTCTCTCCTTATGCAACCTTCACTTTTCTCGTTCCTCCTTTAATCTACCCACCCTTCTTTTACAACATTTTCTCAATGGTCTATACCTTTCCCCCTGGTTTTATATCTCATCTATTTCCCACCTTTTCCATATTATCTTCAGGAATTTTGTTATTTCTGTATATCTCTATACAAAAATGTTGCGTTTTATTTCTTAGTCTATGTCTTCTTTCTAATTTGTCTCCTTATTTCTCATTGAGTCACTTTAGTTTGATGTGTAAGTTAGTATTAACTTTATATCTTCATATTTGTGTCTGGTTCTCGAATTTCCTTTCTATTTTAGCCTCTTTTCTGCGGAATTTATTACGCGTTGTTGTTTTCAAAGAAGACGACGAAGCGAGAGAAATAGGATTCAAACAACTAAGATTCAAAAAAAAGGAATAATTGTTTAGACAGAGGTGGCGAAACAGCGCACCGCGCCAGCCAACCCGTAAATGTCGTGGACAAAGTTTGAAATAAAAATAAGTAAGCAAAAACGTGAGGACGCCAACGAGATGCTGACGCGAACACCCATAAGTATACTATTATGAGACATCAAGATTTGGCCGGAGTGGATGATTTGTGTATATATTGGCTACGAGTGAGGACGAAAGAGGCACAAGACACTAAGCACCATATCCAAAACAGGCACTCAATTAGAATTTACACTATAAAAGAACCACAACGTGCCGGCACAAACAAACAACCACAAAACTCATGCAACACCGCACGGAAAAGGCAAGGCGAACAGCAAAACAAAAGAAACAATGCGAGCAACAGAAACAGGCACAGCAGAATCACAAGCAAAGGGCACACACCCATTATATTTGACCCAGAAATTACAGAAAGAAAGAATGGTAGACCGAGATATTTTTAATTTAACTAACTTTTCAAGGTAATGTGCGGCCTGCCAGAAAGATATCCCATACCTCCCCTACGAAAGATTTGTGGTTTGAACCCCCCCCCCCCCCCCCCCGTTCCTCCTCAAAATTTCCAATGACCTTCCATGGGGTGGTTTATATGAATAGTGTTCTCGGAACCATACAACAACAAAATCTTCCCTTCAAAACACAGTAACCCTGATGAGTGGCAGAGCCAAAACTCGGGAATAATTTTGACCTCAAAATCTTGCTTCAAAAATGTTTCACCAGTTGCGAAATTCCATTTTCATTCGCATTGTAACATGGTGTACATGCTGTACATAAAACAATGGGAAAACTAAGTTCAATCTATACGTGAGTTTGGCATCAATAAAAAATAAAAATAATATTATTATTGCCAATTGAATAAACGAAAATAAAGAATTCAATGAAAGCTAAAAAACATGCCCAAAATGCAAAATTAGCTTAAAAGGGACTGTGGGTTTTAGTAATTTTCAGTCATTGACAATGCATTGTGGGCTCAGATCTCCAGCCGTGGGTGTTTTGGTGCACCAGCCTTCCATGGCTGGAAACTGAGCCTACATGCATTGCTTTTCTGCTAAATGACCTTGTAACGATCTGAGCTTCATCAAAATATATTTTTAATTAAAGTGATAAGACCTTAAACTATTTGACTTGGCCATGCAGCTTTTATATTGTTTACTTTTTCCAACTGAATAACAGCATATGCAAATTTGGCCAGGTGCAATAGATATTTCAAGAATTTACACTTGAATCAATGTAGAACTCATTCCAGAGAGGAAATTAATTCTAGTAATGTTTAGAGTGATTTTTGTGCCAATAAGGTAAACAAATTGGGTATTGGGAGACATTTACAGCAGCTTTTTAGTTGATCTAAGAGGTTTTGTTTTTGCTAGCAAGCGTGACTAAATTTCAGTAACACAGAACATTAGGCAGGAATGTACACTTTATACACTCCATCACTTGAGCGCTACCAGGTGTTTTAAAATATTGTCAGTTTGTAAGCTCTATTTCCAGCTGTTTTTGTAATTCCTCTAGATACGTCAATAAATATACTTGCTGGAACATAGTAACATACTTTGTATAAAAAACATGCTAGTAATAATCCCAATAAAGCAAATATTACTTTTGATTTTGTTTGATAGTCCCTTTCAGACCATGTGACTTTACCCTTAGATAATTTTCTCTTTCAAAATTTAATCATATTTGCGTGTATATGAATGCACAATTTTTAGATAGACAAAGGAAGCAAATTTCTGGAGAACAATGGGCAATTTACATGGGTCCGGCTATTCATGTGCCTGAGCCCCAGACTTGTACCCAGTCGCTAGGGTCCCACTCGCTGCGCAATTGATCTTGCTCCAGATTCCCTAGGCTAAAATTTATTGTTTCTAACCAGGTAAATAGCGACAGTATCAGTTATTTAGCCAGTTCCCCCTTTAACGATGCATCCTCACAAGGCTTAAAATTCATGTAATTGATGTATTGCATCATAGCACTAAATTCAGGGGCGGATTCCAGGATTTTTTGATAGGGGGGGGTCCCAGGGTTTTCCCGAAAATGTGAAGTAGATTGAAGGAGAATTTTTGGAAAGTAGACGTCAGTGTAAAGGCGCAAGAGGGGGGTGTTTGGGGCCTCCCCCAGAAAAAAATTTAGATTTCAGGCTCTGAAAAGTGCATTTTGGTGGATCCTGGAGATGGTTTTTGCTATGGATAATGGAGAAAGCAAAAAAAAACCCGCGATTTCAGTTTCAGTATCCGCCCAAAAAAATTATCTCCACTTTTCATGACTGTGAAACATTTACTGTAAAAAATATGGGACATTGTCCAAATGTTCTTATCGTTGCTTTGACCATTGAGAGCATGCAATCGACCACAGCAGAACAAAATTGTTAATGTACTATTAATAATACTGTTTTATAAGCCATGATAAACAGCTATCCATGAAAACATATAGGCATGCAATTCATGTGAAAGCCCAAGTCGTGAAATCGACTGGCTGGCATGCGATCCTTGAATACTTGACGCTGGAAAGGAATTATAGCAGAAATTACGAACAAAACTCTATATCTTGATTATAATAACTGATTGTTAGTCCAGGTTTCTTTATTTTTTAATCCATGTTACCGTGATGAATCTCTTCTAAAATGATTCATTGAATTTTAAATCTGGCTTTGGATTAAATCGCTCATAGTCTCACTCCTGAATACAAAAAGTTTTGATTCCAAGAAAAAAGTATATTATTATATATTTTTGGATCTTCCAAACAAACGTGCAACCTCAAAATTATGCTGTAATAAACTTATGAAAATGCAAATGCATTAAAGAAGTGACTATATACATGTTGTGGTATGTATAATGTACAGTGCTGGTACTTCACATATACATGGGAGTGAGCCCTGCCTTGGGGGGCAGTTCCCAAAACCCTATATTATCCTATTTGGACTAAAAATACATGTAGATTAAGTCCATCTGGGGCTGGATTCATGTAACCTGAGTATCAGGCTAACTTTTCCGCGCTCTCTTTCACTCTTCGTCTTTTTAGCGGGACATCCGTAAAGAGAATGTAAGGAGCGTGAAAAATTGGCCTGATCGCAGGTTAGGATTTCATGAAGCCCCTAAGAAGAGGTATCCTAAGTATTGTTTCTTAACAATACAGCCTATTGTTAGGAGACAATACAAAATAGGGCTTCGTGAATCCCCTGAGCCCCTATTAAAGACAAAAAATCCATTGACCTTTGTTTTTTCCTTCTCTACCTCTGACTGTTTTTCCAATCCTTTGGGGCAGCTAGTGGATACTGTAGATTTTTTTTTTCGGGAGTACCGGGAGAACAAGGCATTGATACATTTTGACAGAGCTGTAAATTATCACTAGAGGGCACGCCTTATGCATCTCATGGTACGACAAGGACAAATGACAAAATTATCGCTAGCATGAGCAAACAGTTCAACAAACAAAGCGCTACACACACTTTATAAAAAAATAATGTTATATAATTGCAGTATAGCCTTTCTGTGCAGTGGTAAATGCACATGATTTTAAAATATTTGTATGAAAAATACAATTATCATGTATTTTTTTTAAATAAATAACATTAATTTCTAATACAAAATATTAATATAAAAAATTTGAATTGCATATTAAAAAATTATGCTTAAAAACAAACGTCTTCTAATACTTTATACTGTTGAGGACCACACCAGATAGTCAATTATGATTATAGATTGACCCTTCTTAGAAAGACAAACTGAAGTATTTTGCGAGTAACGTAAAATTTTATGTACAGTCAGATAACGTTATACATGTATTTCATCTACTGTATATAATTTATAAACTGAGAAGCTACACCATTATAATATTATTAATTATATATTATATATAAGGCGTTTTAACTCGGAGTAACAGAAATCTTACGGATCCTCTTTGACTCATAATATATATATATATATATATATATATATATATATATATATATATATATTATATATATATATATATATATAGTATGTGTGGAGTGGAGCAAACAGCGAACTTCTTACCATGTCAAAACTTTAATGCAACGTTTCGCCCGTTCGGGCTTCTTCAGTACATATAACGGATTAAAAATACTTGGAATAAAAATGTTTTTAAAATTGGGTCTTATATAAGCCGAGAATACAATTCAAACAAATATTAAAAATTACAAACACTAAAATTCTTAATTACTGGTGAATAAAAATGAATGGCCTAGAGAAAGTGCTAATTAAAAGGTACCGGACCACTAGAGTATTACGTAATTACAAGGAAAATTACAATGGAAATAAATAAACAATATAGTTCGTAACAAATTCTTAACTCAAAGTCCTTGCACTAAAGCGTTTTCTAGTGTACAATATTACTCCAGGGTAACAGGATCCGAATAAAAAGCCTTTGAATGATTGATAAAAAAATCCTAAAATTAAGCCCCTGAACTCCGGTATTGTATGCGGCTATACTCTCAGCCTTGTAACAAATTCCTTGATAAAGCCCTTGAAACGAATTATACAATTATATTCTTTGAATTTAACCATGATTACGTAAGAAGAACACCTGTGGGTCAGTAGAAACAAAAGTATTCGAAAAAACTAAACTGTAATTTGTGGTATTAATTATATCTTATTCTATTCTTGGAGTTGAACTCAGATCTTTTATTCAAACCGTAAGGTTGAAGGGTGCAAAGTTGTGCACTCCAATAAGCTTCTCTTGTTAACAAGCGATGATCGAGGCTATTATTGTCACTGAAATTGAAAACTTGTTCAATGATAGCGAAATCAAAATCAGACAAAACATGAGTTTCTTTGTTAAAATGTATCGCGACCTCACAAGTGTTTTTCTTTGTACTCATAGCCGATTTGTGGTTGCGAAATCTGACTTTAAATTCGTTGCTTGTGGATCCTATATATTGAAACATTACATTTATTACAAGGTGACTAGGTAAATCACGTTCTTAGATTTGCAATGGAGATGTTGTGTGATGGGATAGATTCTGTTGGTGCTAGCGCTAGTGAAGTGATCGGATTCTACTAAAAAATTACGACAGAGATCACATTTCCCTTTGCATTTAAAACAACCTTGTGAAAATGTGATGGAAATGGAAATGTGATCTCTGTCGTAAATTTTTTAGTAGAATCCGATCACTTCACTAGCGCTAGCACCAACAGAATCTATCCCATCACACAACATCTCCATTGCAAATCTAAGAACGTGATTTACCTAGTCACTTGTAATAAATGTAATGTTCAATATATAGGATCCACAAGCAACGAATTTAAAGTCAGATTTCGCAACCACAAATCGGCTATGAGTACAAAGAAAAACACTTGTGAGGTCGCGATACATTTTAACAAAGAAACTCATGTTTTGTCTGATTTTGATTTCGCTATCATTGAACAAGTTTTCAATTTCAGTGACAATAATAGCAGTCGATCATCGCTTGTTAACAAGAGAAGCTTATTGGAGTGCACAACTTTGCACCCTTCAACCTTACGGTTTGAATAAAAGATCTGAGTTCAACTCCAAGAATAGAATAAGATATAATTAATACCACAAATTACCGTTTAGTTTTTTCGAATACTTTTGTTTCTACTGACCCACAGGTGTTCTTCTTACGTAATCATGGTTAAATTCAAAGAATATAATTGTATAATCGTTCAAGGGCTTTATCAAGGAATTTGTTACAAGGCTGAGAGTATAGCCGCATACAATACCGGAGTTCAGGGGCTTAATTTTAGGATTTTGTTATCAATCATTCAAAGGCTTTTTATTCGGATCCTGTTACCCTGGAGTAATATTGTACACTAGAAAACGCTTTAGTTTCAAGGACTTTGAGTTAAGAATTTGTTACGAACTATATTGTTTATTTATTTCCATTGTAATTTTCCTTGTAATTTAACGTAATACTCTAGTGGTCCGGTACCTTTTAATTAGCACTTTCTCTAGGCCATTCATTTTTATTCACCAGTAATTAAGAATTTTATTGTTTGTAATTTTTAATATTTGTTTGAATTGTATTCTCGCTTATATAAGACCCAATTTTTAAAAACATTTTTATTCCAAGTATTTTTAATCCGTTATATGTACTGAAGAAGCCCGAACGGGCGAAACGTTTGCATTAAAGTTTTGACATGGTAAGAAGTTCGCTGTTTGCTCCACTCCACACATACTAAAAAATATTTGAGTGCAAGCGTGTAGTATCCATTGGATCCTGTCTTCCAAGTGGCATCATTGTTGGAAAGCCAATCTTCACACAAATATATATATATATATATATATATATATATATATATATATATATATATATATATATATATATATATTATATATATATATATATATATATTTGTGTGAAGATTGGCTTTCCAACAATGATGCCACTTGGAAGAAGGATCCAATGGATACTACACGCTTGCACTCAAATATTTTTAGTATGTGTGGAGTGGAGCAACGATTCTAGCATGCCCTCGCCGCACTAATTACAATAACACAGATGTACAAGGTTGTTTTAAATGCAAAGGGAAATGCGATCTCTGTCGTAATTTTTTAGTAGAATCCGATCACTTCACTAGCGCTAGCAGCAACAGAATCTATCCATCACACAACATCTCCATTGCAAATCTAAGAACGTGATTTACCTAGTCACTTGTAATAAATGTAATGTTCAATATATAGGATCCACAAGCAACGAATTTAAAGTCAGATTTCGCAACCACAAATCGGCTATGAGTACAAAGAAGAACACTTGTGAGGTCGCGATACATTTTAACAAAGAAACTCATGTTTTGTCTGATTTTGATTTCGCTATCATCGAACAAGTTTGCAATTTTAGTGACAATAATAGCCTCGATCATCGCTTGTTAACAAGAGAAGCTTATTGGAGTGCACAACTCTGCACCCTTCAACCTTACGGTTTGACTAAAAGATCTGAGTTCAACTCCAAGAATAGAATAAGATATAATTAATACCACAAATTGCCCGTTTAGTTTTTTCAAATACTTTTGTTTCTACTACCCACAGGTGTTTCTTCTTACTTAATCATGGTTAAATTCAAAGAATATAATTATATAATCGTTCAAGGGCTTAATTAATCAATACCGGAGTTCAGGGGCTTAATTTAGGATTTTGTTATCCAATCATTCAAAGGCTTTTTATTCGGATCCTGTTACCCTGGAGTAATATTGTACACTAGAAAACGCTTTAGTTCAAGGACTTTGAGTTAGGAATTTGTTACGAACTATATTGCTTATTTACCATGGGGGGATTGTAATTTCCTTGTAATTGCGTAATACTCTAGTGGTCCGGTACCTTTTAATTAGCACTTTCTCTAGGCCATTCATTTTTTATTCACCAGTAATTAAGAATTTTATTGTTTGTAATTTTTAATATTTGTTTGAATTGTATTCTCGCTTATATAAGACCCAATTTTTAAAAACATTTTTATTCCAAGTATTTTTTAATCCTGTTTTATGTACTGAAGAAGCCCGAACGGGCGAAACGTTTACATTAAAGTTTGGACATGGTAAGAAGTTCGCTGTTTGCTCCACTCCACACATACTATATATATATATATATATTATATATATATATATAATATATATATATCTAATATATATATATATATATATATTATATATATATATATATATTATATATATATATCTATATATATATTAAATTATTTGAAAGGGAAAATTATGTTTGACATGAGCACTACAGTTCTGTTTCGAGAGGACCAGTTTGGGTCCTCTCTCGTCAGGTGCGTAAGTGCACAGACTAGCTAAGAATCCTTATATACTGATCGTTTGTTTACACATTCTTAAGAAGATGCTTGTTCGCATGGCGGCATGCGCTCGCCAGTTCGTTTCTTTTGTTTAGCGTGCCCGTATTCGGTTTACATAAGATGAAATATTTCTCCATCGTGCACAGGTTACATCTTTTTGTTTTGTTTGAATAAGGGCTAGCACGGGCCATTATTTTCCAGGTCAATGTAAACACTGTTTTGTTATCCTTCAGGGACCAAATGTATTTACTCAGTTCAGTTGCATTCCTTTTGCTCTCTTCTTTAAATGAGGCCGTGTGATTGCGGAATCTTGTTTTGAATTGATTACCAGTAAGACCGATGTATGTTTTCTTTCCCTTGCCGCTCTCTACGGTGGCTTGGTATATTACGTTTTGGGTTAGGCCATTTTCCGCCTAGCGGGCAACTGGGCTTGGCTCTGCCAATTGCACGTTCTTTCCGGTGTTTGCGAGTTTTTCTCGAGAATGGACTTGTTATGGGCACTAATTTTTCTTTCTAAATTAGGCATGCATGAATAACTCACTTTCAAAGTGTTTTCAAAGCAAAAGGAATGCAACTGAACTGAGTAAATACATTTGGTCCCTGAAGGATAACAAAACAGTGTTTACATTGACCTGGAAAATAATGCGCCCGTGCTAGCCCTTATTCAAACAAAACAAAAAGATGTAACCTGTGCACGATGGAGAAATATTTCATCTTATGTAAACCGAATACGGGCACGCTAAACAAAAGAAACGAACTGGCGAGCGCATGCCGCCATGCGAACAAGCATCTTCTTAAGAATGTGTAAACAAACGATCAGTATATAAGGATTCTTAGCTAGTCTGTGCACTTACGCACCTGACGAGAGAGGACCAACTGGTCCTCTCGAAACAGAACTGTAGTGCTCATGTCAACATAATTTTCCCTTTCAAATAATTTAATTTATATAGCTCCATTAAGTAGAGCACTCTACGACCGAAGGAAAAATATTTATTTACGTATATATATATATATATATAATATATATATATAATATATATATATATATATATATATATATAGTATGAATGAAGAAAGAGTCACCAACGAACTTCTCACATGTCTTGATTTAATACAGACGGTTTCGCCCGTTCGGGCTTCTTCAGTGTATACAGCTTACAAAATACTTGGGTAAACAAAATAAAACATTGCATAAGGCTTATATAGAAAAAAATTAATCAAATTAGTTTACAATGGGTAATAAAAGCTAATGCAGTATTAAAAAGTGTAAAAATAGAATTAAGGTTATGTAATCACGTTGCGTAATAGTAGAAATGTATATACAACTAAAAATTAAAAACAATGGTAAATAAAATCTATTCATATGATAACAATGCAGTGTAAATTATATGGTGAAAGAACTACTAATTAAACCTAATTCTATTCTTCGAGTTAAACTCAGACCGTTTGTTGAGGCCATAAGGTTGGCAGCGTGCAAAGTTGTGAGCACCAAAAAGCTTCTCTAGTTAACAAGCGCTTTTCCATATTGTTATCGCTAACATTACAAATTTGTTCAATAACAATGAATTCAATGTCAGACATGTGATGTTCTTCTTTGTTAAAATGCATGGCGAGTTCGCAAGTGGTCTTTCTAGTACGCGAAGCCGACTTGTGGTTCCGAAATCGGACTTTGAATTCATTGGTAGTAGCACCGACGTATTGAACTTTACATTTCTTACATGTGGCTAGATAAACAACATTTTTAGATTTACAGTTAAGATGTTGTCTAATAGTATAGAAGCGATCTGTACAAGCACTATGAAAGACCCTGCTTTCCCTAAAATAATTCATACACAAATCGCATTTCCCTTTGCATTTAAAACATCCTGTAAGTAACTCATTAACGTTGGTATAATTAGAGCTCTTGGGACACGCCAAAAGGTCTTTGATGTTTTTGGCTCGTCGAAAAGATGGAATAATTGACCCCTTGGGAAAAATTTGGGCTACAACGGGTGAATTGTAAATAAGATGGCTGTGGACTTGATAATTTATAATTCATATTGATAATTAATATATATATATATATATATATAGAACAGTTAAGAAGTTTCTTGAGCCAACGGAAGATGTCATACCAATAGGGATCCCAATGAGATACACAGTCCAAGCTTTGGTGGGTTAATAATAGTCCAGTTCGAAGATAAAACCAAAGACGATATGTAAAAAATTTAAAAAACTTTACTAAAACGTTTCGGTCGTTTGACCTTCATCAGTTGTACAGAGTAATAACAGAATATTGACCCTTATATATAATTACACGACGAACAATAAACAAAATCATGGCAAAAGATTATATAACAAATTGAAAAGAAAAATTAGAACAATAATGCAAAATTAAAGGCAATTACATAATCGGACTAGAAATAAACAATACAGAAGCAAAAGGTACTAACGAATTACAAATATCACATAAACAAGACACTATAATTCAAGCATAACAAAATCCCTTGGCTATCACAAGTCCATGAATATCCGCGGCGAATCTGCATACATAACAAATTCCCCGCATGCGGTCCTTAAACAATTGAACACAACGTAATAAATTCCGCAGAAATAACATGTACATACAGAAATAACAAATTCCTGAGAAAGGCTCAACAGGAGACAAGAATTCCACTCGAAGAAACGCATTCATTATCAAAATTAATTTTTTTTCTCTCACCAAGTTGCAAGTTTCTTATTATGACAGTTTTTAGAACTACATGTATTTTTATCTCTTAGAATTTTAATACTTTTTATACTATTTTAGTACTTGTAGTTTTTGTTTTGCTGTTCTCTAGTTTACTCGTTTTTGTATTTATTTATATTTAAAGACACTTTAATTCAAGCATTCAAAGGCCCTTTCTCAAGGAATTTGTTATTCTGTATGTACATGTATGTAAATCAGGACAAAATCTGTATCTGATTTACAGATATATTCATTAAACATTCATTTATTTTTGTATTTTCTTAAAATTAATGATTATTAATGAGTGTTGTAATTATAAAGTTTAAAGGTCCACATTGACATACATGTAGGCTGCCATTGTATAGACCTTTATTGTATGTATGTAAATACACAGTAACAACAGTTGAATGTAGAACAAACTGACTGCTCCTAAAATATTACATAACATGTATTAATAAATTAGTATTAATTATACTAGATTACAACAAATTTTCTTCAAAAATTATTTCCTTTCAAGATTATAAAGTCTAAATAAATATCAGTTAAAACTGTCACATCACATTTGCTTTGCCACTCTCACAACACATGTAAATGTCTGCAATTTCATCATGATGAATCAGTTATATCAGCAGACTCGACAGGCATCTCTGAAGTATCTTCACTCACAACACTTGGTAATAAAGACAGTTTCTGTACCAGTGCTTCACCAAATGACTGTACATATCCAGGACTCACAGAGTCTAACAAGGCATAAATTGTCTCATAACATTTGGTCTCTCTGCCTTCTTGGTTCTCATCAAACTTCTCAACAGCCTGGAATAAAGCAAATTGAAATGAGAGTTTTAACTTCCCACCAGCTGAAGGGCGATATATCACTAAACTTTCGCGACACTAACAGCTGAAAATGTTTTTATTATATCAGGGGCCGTGTTTTGCTAAAACTAATTGCTAAAATGTGACAAATTACTTCTAACAATCTTCAATACAAGGTCCTCAGCCAGACCGATACAACCACAAATAAACCCATTCTGGGTCCAGTCTGGGCAATATTGCTGTAGTAAGCTTATTGTTTTAGTGTAAAAAGTGTTGATTGGGCAAAATTCACAGAACCATTTATAGATGTTCTCGCAGATAAGCCGCACCTTCGATTTGGAATGAAATTTCTGGGAAAAAAGATGCGGCTTATACGCAGTGTTTACAGTATGTATGTATGTATGTACAGTAGCTCAGGTTGTTGCTTTTATTAGGCTTACAAGCAATGAAGAAATATCTAAAATTGAGAAAACATACATGTACCTTTAAAAACATCCACAAGTTTCTAGTCCTTGACAGACTAGCCAATCTGCCACATATGCCTCGTCTTGGCCAATAAATTCCTCCGGGCATGCCAGTTAACCATGTGTGTCAAAAGGGTACACAAATGCCCCATCCCGGCTTGCGATAAAATTGCGAATGTATACCTGCCAACTTTTACTAAGTTGAATGCGTGTGATTTTCGTATCCATATTACCCGAATTTCCGAAAATTTCCTACGACTTCCGAACATTGCCGAAGATGTTCCAACGACTTCCAAACATTGCCGAAGATGTTCCGACGACTTCCGAACATTGTCGAATATTTCCGAAGATGTTCCGATGATTTCCGAAGGCTGCCGAATGTCGCGGTGCGAAGCTAAAAATCTTGGCGTGATCTTGCTTGTTTATATTTAGGACTCAAACGCGACATTTAGCGATGCTCATTGAACTATTTTGGATGGAAATTGAATCCAATTTTTCATGTTAATGGTTAATGAACAAGTAGTCCGGAATTGTGAGTCAGGCGTGTGAAATTGTCTTGTATGCGTGTGATCGAAGTTTTTGATCCGCAGGCGTGTGACACACGCACAATGCGTGCGAGTTGGCAGGTATACGAATGCCCCACCCCCGGGAGGACTGATAATGTGCGCAAATGCCCCATGGTTGCCCGGTTGGGGGGGGGGGGGGGATGGGCACTGCTGGAATTGACTGATGCATTACCAAAATATTCCCTCCATAGGGGGGGGGGGCGGATAAAAAATGGAACGTCCCATAATAATTATATTTTACCTTCGACCGAAGATTATTAGTCACTTCAAAGCTTATAAAGATAGCTTTCACACTGATTTCACATTGTACTAGATTTCACACTGTACTCACCCGAAATCCAAGTACGCTAAGCTCTACGCAAAGACTTTTACGCTCTTTGGTCAAAACATTCAGGTAAACACACTTGCGCGATGAAGGAAGTTTCTTTGAAATGCTTATCGATTCTACCGTAAATCCAATGTCTTCTATCACTAATTCTGCTTCCACTTTAAAGTCAATCTCCTCCTCTTCCATTATAAGAGACAGAGAGAGAGGCAACGGCAATTTTGACCACACTGTAAACAAGTCGAAAAGAAGTTGCCGCTTTTCATTCCCTTTGACAGCACCGCAGAGCCTGCGCGTGTTCGATCAGCAGAAGTCAACCAAAACTTTTACTTGAGCCCGCGCCATATTGGGTCTACAGTTGTTTTTGCTTTGTGTTAGTACGCTGTGTAAGATTACATGTTGTCGTATCAAGGAACTGCAAGGAACTGCATAAAAACTCGTTCAAAATTTTGTCAAAATGAACTCTTTTAACAACAAGAGACCCGCTTATATGTGTAAGTAATTTCTTATGATTGCCTTTTTTTAAAAAGCACGATAATTTTGTTTGAAATTATTTGTTGAAACTGTATGTAGATGCCAAGGGATTCAAGCTTGACAAATTTCTTGGAAATTTACAGGTTTGTGGCATAACTTAGCTAATAGTAAGCCTTGTAAGCTAACATAAGCAGCATATTTTTAATGATTTACAGTCCGTACTGCGCAATCTCCACCTGCAATATTTATGAGTCCCATACAAAGGAATGTAAATACTAGCCAAACTAGAAATTGTGGTACAAACTTAAGCTTACCTTTTTCTTCATTATAACGGCAGCTATCCTTGCCAAACAATAATAACGAGTAGAAGAACCTTGGCATTATCCCAAACTGACGTTTCAGCTCATTGAGCATTCCTGAACGTAACGACCTGTAAAGTTCTGTAACTGTAATGGCAGACTCAAAAACTTCATGTACGTTGTTACGAAGTGTAACATATCAACAAATTCAAAACAAAATAAAAACAAACCCTGAGCATGCGCAGTACGGACTGGAAATCATCTTTTTTTGTAAGAAGTTAAAGATACATGAAGTTCCATACTCGATGACATCTGGGCAATATACAGTATGCTGCACAAGGGGGTGGGGGATAGACTGCGAGCAGTCTCTATTTTTCACTAACGTCCGTGAGGCAAACGCGCAAGAATAGTTAAACTCATCAACAATAGATGAGCTTGGGGAAGGTCCCAGGCCACCCCGCAACCCTAGGTCATGCAGGGTACCGCTGGCCACTATTGCCGCGCGTTTAACGTACCTTGAATTCAAATACAACCCCATTATGAATTATGCGAGCGGCGAAGCCACTGCCATTCTAACCAAATCAATAGTTAAATAAATGTCCATTATAAATTACTGAATTTCGATTAAATTGACTGCAAACAATATTACAAGTATCGTACGTGAAATACTGGACAGGAACTTGCCCGAGATCCATAAAAATTTGCTCTTAGCGGTCAAGTCTGACATCCAAATTCGTGAAAATTTGTTCCCGTGGAACACAAAAAAATCAGCAATCCACGAAATTAAATTCCCCTGAAAATTTCATGCCACACAGTAAGATCAATGATCTACAAATTTGCTTAAAATGTGTTATTATTTGAATGTTTTGATTGTAGGGTTACAAAATTGCCACAGGTCAAGTGAGTAAGGATGAGCTTAGAAATGTCTCTGATAGATATGGTGAGTACATTGTACAGTACCGCTCAAAAGTAAGACTTGTTTCTAAGCAAGATACGTCTTGTTTTTCTCGAGAATCACTGAACCAGCAATTTTGGAATACTGAGTCAACTCTCGTCATAGCGAACACCCTTGGGATGTAGTTTGGAGTCCATAATAGAGAGAGTCCGCAATAGTGGGAGTCATTTTCAGAGAAACTATAGCTTTCTCCGGGTGGAGGGCTGAATTCTGTCCGTAATATCGGGTGTCCATAATAACAGGGTGTCCTCAAGGCAAGAGTTGACGTATGTACTGTATACATTACTCACAAGAAATCAGAGTCGCTCTGCTATTGGTTGCAGATATCAAACCAAGAAATGAGACGAGTCTCAAGCTTTAGATAATTCATTTAAGTGTTGTTCTGATTTAGGTTCTGATGAAGGTGCAGTGTTTGGATCACTTATTACAAGTGCTTCTGGAAGTTCCAAGAAGGAAGGTATTTAATTATGTTGAAGTTTATTGGTACCCTGGGAGTGTATTTTTATGATCAATGTTTGTAGTAACTACAATGTAGACCTATGTCAAAGAAAAATGAAGAGTTAAATTGTTTGCACTTGACTATGCTTTTTTGGCTGCATGAGAGAGAAGTTTATTCATAATAAAAGCAATAATATTATGCAAATCCAATTAATTATTTTTTTAACTAAAGGCATACAATTTATTCAATATTAAAAGTACATGTAAGTTGCACAAGAGTCTTATTTGTAGTACAGTAGTCTTAGTCTTTCTTATAAAAATTATTAAATCAAATTAATTATGTTACAGACTTGTCCTTATTTTAGAATGGGTGAACTATTGCAGAGATTTGAGGAAAATTGTGCTTTTTACATTCTACAGCTGTACACTCACGTCAGCTAATTTTTAGTTTAATGGTACTTTAGAGGTTAAATTTTTATAGTGAATTTCTCCTAACCTCAGCTTAATTTAGTTACCAATTTAATTTTTGAATTTCCCAACTGATTCTGCATTGTAGCACAGAATCGTGTGATTTATCCCTAATTTCTGTTGATTACAGGTGTCAAGAGAGAACCACCAGCAAAGAGAAGGACAAGGAGAAAAAGAAGAAAGCAAAACAGCAAAGAAGAGGATGTTGAAACTTCTGATTCTGCTGTGTTGAAGCCCAATTTAAGTTCTTGTACTTTGACCTCTGATGAACCCCTCACCATTCCATCAGCATTGCTAGGTATGCAGGCTGCCCTCTCAAAATGTTTTGTAGTAGTAGGCAGGAGGGCAGGAGTAGTAGGGAGCAAGGGCCAGAGGCCTTGCCCGCTAGGTAGGTCCGGTCCGGGGGGTGGAGGCTACTAATAACAGCCCTGCACTGTTCAGTAGTATCAGTAATGCTAATTGCTTAAAGGGGCTATGTCACGGATGGTGCATCTTGAAAAAATTGGCAATTTTTTTCAAGTTCGCCGTTCTCAATCCGTCTTAATCTTGTCCATCCTCAACCATCCTTGTTCCAGTTTGGTTTATTTAATATTATCACCTCTTTGGTGTTTTTCTACCTCAGTAAACAACTATTTCGAGGCCTTCTTCAATTTAAAGGTGATTTTGCACAAGTCGCAGAAATGACTTAAAATATCATGACATATATAGCTCCTTTAACCAAGCATGATCTATTAAAATTGACTAGCTTTTGGAAGTCCTGACTGTTTTTTGACGAAACATGTCTTTTCCCTCTGTGTAGCATACAAAGACTGTGGCTCCTCAGATGACAGCGATTCTAAAATTGATCACAAGGAGGGGAATTCTACAACTGCGAGCACTGAGAGTGATGACACAGATGGAGATGATGTGGACTTTTTTGGACTGAATTCTAAAAAGGAGGCAAGCTAGTACTTTGAAATAATCAAATTATGTTTATTTTGAAACAATAAACATGAATCAAAATAATTTGATCTTGGAATTAATAGGTTAAGCAGACAGTGGGTGTAGGGAGGGGAGGGGGATATAATGTCAGTTTTAAGTCTATTAAGCTTTTCTTCTTTAATTTCTTGACAGAAATCAAAATGTGACAAATCCATAAAAACATCCGGTGAAAGTTCAAGTGGATGTTCTTCTGTAACTACAGTGAGCCAAAAGAGTGAAGGAAGGTATGTATTGTACAATTTACTATTTAACAGTTTCAACTATCAAATATCAAACGTGCATTTGTCATGTAAAACGGAGAGCAAGATATACATTGAACACTTTCTTCGTTTTAAAGAGGAGATTCTGAAATATTTTCTGTTTTAAATTAATTGTAGCAGATTACACTACCAAGCTAGACTTTAAGCTTTCACCGGTCAAAATGCCAAATTTACGA
>MU827894.1:17793-42837 GCA_029204205.1 Desmophyllum pertusum
GGTTAGGAGAAATTCACTACAAAAATTTAACCTCTAAAGTACCATTAAGGGGGGACCTTCTTAACTACCATTCTATTCTTAGGAAGACTTCAAACTGTCATATCTTTGGATCTCCGACTTCTACATATAAGCTGTTTGGCCATGTTTGTTCAATTGAAAGTCCCTTCAAGATGTTTTAAGTCACGACCATATTTGGCAAGTCACGTGACCAGGACAGAAAAATCCCTAAAACTCAAACAACTTACATTATTTGACATTAGAAACAATGCCAATGATTAAAGAACATTGCAATGCATAAAGCGACGTATGCATTTGTTGAAATTCACATTAATACCAAAGTTATGACGTCATAAAGACGCAAAATTGTACGTTTTCTTTAATAGATTTGCTGTTTTAAGCGTAAACAGTAATCCCATACGTACGTTTATAAAGGAGGATAGGTTGCCTCTGATTCTCAAAAGAAATTGAAACTTTATCACTTTTCCTTCGAGTTTTAGGGATTTCTAATTCTCGCGCGCGGTTTGGGACTGGCACTAGTTACGCACGCGGCAATGTGTATTTTTTAACACTAGGCGTTCATACTAATATCTCTTAGCCATGTTAGCTCGTCGCAACACGCTAAATGTTCGAGCAAGAAAATAATGTCCTTCACAATTAGTCTGAATCTGGTAGTTAAGGAGGACCCCCTTAAACTAAAAATTAGCTGTACAGCTGTAGAATGTAAAAATTAAAAAAGCACAATTTTCCTCAAATCTCTGCAATAGTTCACCCATTCTAAAAATAAGGACAAGTCTGTAACATAATTAATTTGATTTTAATTAATAATTTTTATAAGAAAGACTAAGACTACTGTACTACAAATAAGACTCTCATGCAACTTACATGTACTTTTAATATTGAATAAATTGTATGCCTTTAGTTTAAAAAATAATTAATTGGATTTACATAATATTATTGCTTTATGAATAAACTTCTCTCTCAGCCAAAAAAGCATAGTCAAGTGCAAACAATTTAACTCTTCATTTTTCTTTGACATAGGTCTACATTGTAGTAACTACAAACATTGATCATAAAAATACACTCCAGGGTACCAATAAACTTCAACATAATTAAATACCTTCCTTCTTGGAACTTCCAGAAGCACTTGTAATAAGTGATCCAAACACTGCACCTTCATCAGAACCTAAATCATAACAACACTTAAATGAATTATCTAAAGCTTGAGACTCGTCTCATTTCTTGGTTTGATTCTGCAACCGATAGCAGAGCGACTCTGATTTCTTGTGAGTAATAGTGTACATGTAATATATATACAGTACATACGTCAACTCTCGCCTTGAGGACACCCTGATATTATGGACACCCGATATTACGGACAGAATTCAGCCCTCCACCGGAGAAAGCTATAGAGGTTTCTCTGAAAATGACTCCCGCTATTGCGGACTCTCTCTATTATGGACTCCAAACTACATCCCAAGGGGTGTTCACTCAGTATTCCAAAATTGTTGGTTCAGTGATTCTTCGAGAGAAACAAGACGTATCTTGCTTAGAAACAAGTCTTACTTTTGAGCGGTACTGTACAATGTACTCACCATATCTATCAGAGACATTTCTAAGCTCATCCTTACTCACTTGACCTGTGGCAATTTTGTAACCCTACAATCAAAACATTCAAATAATAAACACATTTTAAGCAAATTTGTAGACATTGATCAATTACTATGTGGCATGAAATTTTCAGGGGAATTTAATTTCGCAGATTGCTGATTTTTTTGCTTTCCACGGGAACAAATTTCACGAATTTGGATGTCAGACTTGACAGCTAAGAGCGTGCATGACCATAGGGTTGCGGGGTGGCCTGGGGGCTCCACCAACCTTACAGGCACCTTCCCCAAGCTCATCTATTGTTGATGAGTTTAACTATTCTTGCGCGTTTGCCTCACGGACGTTAGTGAAAAATAGAGACTGCTCGCAGTCTATCCCCACCCCCTTGTGCAGCATACTGTATATATGCCCAGATGTCATCAAGTATGGAACTTCATGTATCTTTAAACTTCTTACAAAAAGATGATTTCCAGTCCTTACTGCGCATGCTCAGGATTTGTTTCATTTTTGTTTTGAATTTGTTGATATGTTACACTTCGTAACAGCGTACATGAAGTTTTTGAGTCTGCCATTACAGTTACAGTACAGTTACAGGTCGTTACGTTCAGGAATGCTCATGAGCTGAAACGTCAGTTTGGGATAATGCCAAGGTTCTTCTACTCGTTATTATTGTTTGGCAACGATAGCTGCCGTTATAATGAAGAAAAAGGTAAGTTTGTACCACAATTTCTAGTTTGGCTAGTATTTACATTCCTTTGTATGGGACTCATAAATATTGCAGGTGGAGATTGCGCAGTACGGACTGTAAATCATTAAAAATATGCTGCTTATGTTAGCTTACAAGGCTTTATACTATTAGCCTAAGTTATGCCACAAACCTGTAAATTTCCAAGAAATTTGTCAAGCTTGAATCCCTTGGCATCTACATACAGTTTCAACAAATAATTTCAAACAACATTATCGTGCTTTAAAAAAAGGGCAATCATAAGAAATTACTTACACATATAAGCGGGTCTCTTGTTGTAAAAGAGTTCATTTGGCAAAATTTTGAACGAGTTTTATGCAGCTTTTATACGACAACATGTAATCTTACACAACGTACTAATACAAAACAAAAACAACTGTCGACCCAAATATGGCGCGGGCTCAAGTAAAAGTTTTGGTTGACTTCTGCTGACCGAACACGCGCAGGCTCCTGCGGTGCTGTCAAAGGGAATGAAAAGAGATGAAAAGCGGAGAAAAGCGGCAACTTCTTTTCGGCTTGTTTACAGTGTGGTCAAAATTGCCGTTGCCTCTCTTTTTCTCTCTCTCTTATAATGGAAGAGGAGGAGATTGACTTTAAAGTGGAAGCAGAATTAGTGATAGAAGACATTGGATTTACGGTAGAATCGATAAGCATTTCAAAGAAACTTCCTTCATCGCGCAAGTGTGTTTACCTGAATGTTTTGACCAAAGAGCGTAAAAGTCTTTGCGTAGAGCTTAGCGTACTTGGATTTCGGGTGAGTACAGTGTGAAATCTAGTACAATGTGAAATCAGTGTGAAAGCTATCTTTATAAGTTTGAAGTGACTATATGGGACGTTCCATGTTTTATCCGCACCCCCCTATGGAGGGAATATTTTGGTAATGTATCAGTCAATTCCAGCAGTGCCCATCCCCCACCCCCGAGCAACCATGGGGCATTTGCGCGTGTTGTCAGTCATGGGGGTGGGGCATTCGCAATTTTATCACGGCCCGGGGATGGGGCATTTGCGTACCCTTTGACACACATGGTTTCGAAACTGTCATGGGAGGAATTTATCGGCCAAGACGAGGCGTATGTAGCAGATTGGCTAGTCCGTCAAGGACTAGACAAACTTGTGGATGTTTTTAAAGGTACATGTACGTTTTCTCATTTTAGATATTTCTTCATTGCTTGTAAGCCTAATAAAAGCAACAACTTGAGCTATTATACATACACTGTACATGTACCGTAAAACACCGGCGTATAAGCTGCACCTTTTTTCCAGAAATTTCATTCCAATCGAGGGTGCGGCTTATCTGCAAGAACATCTATCAAAGGTTCTGTAAATTTTCTCCAATCAACACTTTTTACACTAAAACAATAAGCTAACTACAGGCAATATTTGCCCAGACTGGACTCAGAATGGGTTTATTTGTGGTTGTATTGGTCTGGCCTGAGGACCTTGTATTGAAGATTGTCAGAAGTAATTTGTCACATTTTAGCTATTACTTTTAGCAAAACACGGCCCCGATATAATAAAAAATTTTCAGCTGTTAGTGTCGTGAAAGTTTAGTGATATATCACAGGTGACCAAAGCGTACTATAAGAGTTTTGTATGGATTTTTATAAGAGTTTGTAATGGATTTGAAATTTAATTGAAAATATCTGCTTTTTCCTTGAAAAGCTTCAATAAAGTTTGAAACCTTACCTGGTGTCCTTTTTTTGTCTCCCTGGTGCTTCTTTAAGCCATTTGAGCGATTTTCGTTTCAACGCTCGGTATCATAACTAAGAGAGAGAAAAGGTAGGCAAGCCAGATTACGGAGACCAGTTCGAAAAGCTCGCTAAAAGCAGCTTAAAACCAGACATACCTCGATCTTACCTCTTCACGTTCCAAAAGCGATGGCTAGTCAATCTTTCTATGTGATTCAATCGTGATCAAGTTGAATTTCGGAGGCAGAAAACTTCCTTTGAACTCGCAATTCCCGGTCTGAACAACCGCCATTCGTCCGTGAAATAAAAAAGTTGGCATAGAACTAACGGTCAAAACCTGGCCGAGGGCTAAATCCAACCCATGGGGGGCACTGCGAGAGAGCTCTGGTCACCACTATCTGATGCTCACTTGAGCATAACTAAATAACTTTTATTTCACGGACGAATGGCGGTCGTTCAGACCGGAATTGCGAGTTCAAAGGAAGTTCTGCCTCCGAAATTCAACTTGATCGCGATTGAATCACATAGAAAGATTGACTAGCCATCGCTTTTGGAACGTGGAAGAGGTAAGATCGAGGTATGTCTGGTTTTAAGCTGCTTTTAGCACGAGCTTTTCGAACTGGTCGCCGTAATCTGGCTTGCCTACCTTTTCTCTCTCTTAGTATGATACCGACCGTTGAAACGAAAATCGCTCAAATGGCTTAAAGAAGCACCAGGGAGACAAAAAAAGGGACACCAGGTAAGGTTTCAAAATTTATTGAAGCTTTTTCAAAGGAAAAGAAGATATTTTCAATTAAATTTCAAATCCATGCAAACTCTTATAAAAATCCATACAAACTCTTATAGTATGCTTTGGTCACCTGTGGATATATCACCCTTCGATTTATTCAGCTGGTGGGAAGTTAAAACTCTAATTTCAATTTGCTTTATTCTAGGTCGTTGGAGATAAGTTTGATGAGAACCAAGAAGACAGAGAGACCAAATGTTATGAGACAATTTATGCCTTGTTAGACTCGGTGAGTCCTGGATATGTACAGTCATTTGGTGAAGCACTGGTACAGAAACTGTCTTTATTACCAAGTGTTGTGAGTGAAGATACTTCAGAGATGCATGTGGAGTCTGCTGATAAAACTGATTCATCATGATGACATTGCAAAGGACATTTTACATGTGTTGTGAGTGTGGCAATTGCGCAAAGTAAATGCGATACAACAGTTTCAACTGATTTTATTTAAATTTTGATAATCTTGAAAGGAAAGCATTTTTTTTAGAAAATTTATTGATACTAGACACTCACAGTAGTATAAAATACAGTATATATAAATATTTATTTTAAAATTATTATATTCTCATCTGTTGTGGTCATTTTACCAACATGGTCTGAATTTTGAGCCTTTCTAATACCATATTTCTGCATTGGCATACAATTTATATTGCAGTTCCTTTTGAAAATCAGTAGGCGCATAATTTTTTAACTTCAAAACCTTGGGTAAATTACATCACAAATAGTGTGTACCTTCATTTTTCAAAGTCCATCATCAATTAAAACAACAGTTCATAATTCCATTTCAATAATATTCTCCATTGTTGACCATTCTACAATCGGCACACAAAAGTAGTTGAGACATTTTTTTAGAAAATGAACATGTACTGTACATGACGATGTTACAACATTTTGCAGCTCCACTACTTCAAATGCATCTACTGTAGGGATGATTCTTCAATTCCCCGACCCCCCTTTTCAATGTTGTGCAGCTTGTGGAGGTCTATGCAAAGAAATGGGCCATTTCCGAGTTGCCTTGCCTCTGTTTCAAAACGAGTCCTGGTGCACAACCTTTGTTATGGAAATTCAAATGAGTTTGATTTGCACGACAATACACGTGCAGGTAAAACTAATTATCATAACAAAGGTTGTGCACCAGGACTCGTTTTGAAACAGAGGCAAAAGACAACTCGGAAATGGCCTAATCAACATTGGTTTGGGGAAAGGAAATGACTGCAAAAATACCCAGAAAACTAAAATTGTCTCAACACTTTTGTTGCCGATGATAGTTGTAGCTTATCACCTCTTTCATTGGTATTAATGTCTACCTTGTATATGTATACTAAATTAAAATATTTTTGAGATTTCATTTGATATGGACTCCATATCAAATGAAATAGGAGGTAATTTTATTTTATACTAAATGCAAAAGTGAATAAAGATAGAATTTTATGAAAATAATACAGTTGAACCTCTCTACAACGGCCACCCTGGAGCAGAATTACCTGGCCATTGTAGAGAGGTGAGGTGGCCATTGTAGAGAGGTGGCCATTGTAGGGAGGTTTCAATAAGAACAAAATGTATGGATCGTCACACGGTCGGACGAAAAATCCTGGCCATTGTAGAGAGGTGGCCGTTGTAGAGAGATGGGCCGTTAGTGGAGGTTCAACTTTTAACAAGATACTACGTACGTGCGCTCTGATTACATGTAGCTCAAACCATTTACCATAACTCTATGGAAACATAGAAAAAATCAAAACAATAGAAAACGTTTTCCCTGTGTTTCCATAGAGTTATGGTAACACTCGTGAAAGTTTGGGAGAACTCGAAATTGCTGTGGAAACACTGCTGGAAACACGAGCCGCAGTGTTTCCACATAATTTCTTGTTCTCCCAAAAAACATGGAAAACGTTTTCTGTTTGGCATATGGTTTAACTTCTTTATAATTACCTAACAGTAGATGAATATTATATAACATTATTGCTGTACTCGCCAAAATACATGCACTTCAGTTTGTCTTAATTTAGAAGTGTCAATCTTTAATCATAATAATAATTATTGAATATCTACTGTAATGGAGCATGTGTATATTTTATTACTTTAAAGTTAAAGTTATCCACTTTAGAAACTATGTACCCTCAACGTTATAAAATATACGTAGAGTAATTTTCAACATAATTTTTATGCCAAGTCAATCTTTTATATTAATTTTCGTATTAAATGCTATTTAAACTATTTTTCATACAACTATTTTAAAATCATGTGCATTCACACTGTACCACTAGACAGAAAGTCTACTACAATAATATTATACAACATTTTATAAAGTGTTAGAATTTTGTTGTTGATCCATTTGCTCACACTAGTGATAATTTACAGCTCTGTAAAATACATGAACCTTTAGATGCAACATGCCCAATACCTTGTTCTCCAGTACTCCCGAAAAAAATATCATAAGTATGCGCAAGCTGCTCCAAGGAAAAACAGAGGTAGAGAAGGAAAGAAGAAAGGTCAATGGCTGTTTTTTGCGGGAGCTGTTTGGGGATACTGAAAACTGAAATCACCAAAATCGCAAAAAAAAAATTAAAAAAAACAAAAAAATTTATAACCCACAAAATTGGTGCCTATGATACAATACAGTCAATACATCAATAGCCTTGTGGTGACTGGGGAAGCATCGTGATGCTGCTCTGGCACTGGAATAGCCGGACCCATTGTTCTCTAGAGAACTGCTCCTTTGTCTATTCAGGGGTGCATATGTATTTTGCAATGTCCTATGGGATTGCTGATGTACCTCCTCTGGGGTCTCTAAATATTATGTGTTTATGTTTATCTTCACACGCGAATATGATTCAATTTGAAGGAAACCGGTATTTATACATTTGCAAATTTCGCTCAAATCTAAAATAGTACTAAATAAAATTAAAATGGACAAGAAACTTTCTGAACAATTTTTTATATAATACAATGCAACCTCTACTTTGGGACACCTCTATTAAGGGGACGGGACACTGAGTGTCCCAAATGCTATTTCCACCTCCATTAAACTAATCTGCTAATGAGTACAAGACTATTATTATAAAACATTGTAAGTTTGGAGTGCTCATAACTGATCTGATAAAGACAGTCAGACGTTTCGGGGATAACCCCTTCTATTATTGACAAAGACTATTATTATTGATCAATCTCAAGTGTATTTCAACAGTCCGTTATTGTTCAAGAAGAGTGAAGTTATAGTAATATCGCAAATCGAAATTTAAACCTTTCGAGGTTGCTGTACGTTGCAAGTTAAAATCATCTGCATTCCAAGTAGGTGGTTCACTTTCCCCAATGTTTAGGTGGAAACTATTCCAACGTGAACAAAGGCGACTGAAAGGCCAACAAAACCACAAAATGAAATGAGAGAAAATGGAGAGACAGAACAGCAAAAAAAAAGGAAACGAAAAGCCTGAAGTGTGTTTTTCACGCTCAAAAAACAAATCTTACAGTAACTTTACTTTTAATACTTACAGTAGCGTGTCTAAAGGAATTACATAATCACGCTGAGTAACTATGAATCATCATGAATCGAAGGCTCGATTTTCCAGCCGTGACTCCCAAAACAGCTGGAAATCGAGCCCACAGAGGCAACCTACGCTCACGCGATCGAGATTATTATCCCAACACCTTTGTTCTGTGTTACATCACGCAATGTCACACCCTGCTAGACTATCACGCTGCCAAGTCACGCTCTCTACAAAAACAAAACCTTTTAGACTAAAAAAGCTCTAAATGTCTCCCAATACCCCACATTTTTCTAATTATCTTCATAATTTTCTCAAATTCTCCGCTATTTTCTAACAACCTTTAATATTGTCTAAAAATAGCTCTGAGCCTATGACAACGTCATGGCACGTCCTTGAATCGCAGAAAGACTGGATTCCACTTTGGCTGAAATCCATTCCCTTTCACTTTTAGAGATACTCACTTTTAGAGATACTACACACGATATTCTGCTGCCAATATGCCTCTGGGATTACAGCACATCGGTATAAATCTCCGCACAGCATCACTTGGTGTTGCGTGCCTTTCTATGGTAAGTTTGCGCGATATCTGTGATCGATCAACACCTACCTTTACCGTGTAGCCTGAATTCCAGCTGTCTCCTCTGTCGCTTTACTCGCGGAGTATGCGACAGAGGAGATGGCTAAAATTCAGGCTACTGTTCTGGTGCTGAGCTAGCAGCAGGTAAGACAAAATCAAACATCTCAAATTAACATTATTTTTTGTTGTCATGGAGCACTTTATGCGCCGATCAATTCGAAGCTTCACCATCCCCCCCCCCCCCCCGGGAAACCCCCGGGCATTTGAACTTTTGAAGATTGACTCGTTCAAATTCCCACCCCCCTGGGCCAAAATTGAGTTCAAATGCCCTACCTTCAGTGCCAGATTTGACGGTCAAATGCCCCTCCCAAAGAACAAATGTTCACTAGTGGGAATCAAAATGGTTTTGAAGTCGCTTGCAAGCGTCATTCCACGATGTGAAAATTTATCATACTAGACACGTTTAGCAACTGAATGCAAAGTAGAATTTACATACCTTCGAATGAATTAAATATAATAGTTGTTCATTTTACAGCGTTTGTTCATTCGCTATTCAATAGCAGTTCATGCTCTGCGGACAAAAATATTTTATGAAACAGGCAAGATCAGCGACGACGACTTTCTACACATTGACTGGCAATTGATTTGACCAGGGTTTTGTCACTATTCAAGCTATAAAAACCTACATGTACAAATCATATAATTCAAATACACTCTAGTTTTTAAACATATCTTCAAAAATACTACACAGCTTTTGAAAACCTTTTCTTGTGAGCTATTTGCTCGCGAAAGTAAACTCTTTTCCTCTACACTCCTCCATACTGAAACAACTACGTGTATTCCGCCGGAAAGACTTGTCACTTCCGTTCAAATTCCCCACCCCACCCAGGCAAGGTTCAAATTCCCCACCCCCTAGGCCTGGGAAGGCCTTGTGTCAAATGCCCTACTCCCCGGGGGCTTGGAAGATAATCAAATGCCCGGGGATTGCCGGGGGGGGGGGGGGGGGCGCGGATGGTGAAGCTTCGAATTGATCGGCGCATTATATGGAAACCTTCCCATATATATACAACAGCCACCTCTTCTCCTGGGGTGGGGGGGGGGGACACCCATACGAAAGTGACGGGGATGCTCATCGTCCCTTTTAGGGGTGCAAATTATGGATTTTGGAACCCCCTTTAGAGTGTTCAGGTATCTTTTAGGGTTGCACGTGATCGATCAATCAGTATCAATCAATAACAATTAGTTAATTGATATCGATTAGTATTGGCCAAATTATCGATGATCAATCGATAATCACAAGAAAATGTTCGTGGCCTCATCGATTGCTTATTGGTGACATCGATTAGCATATTGTATTCAGTCCCGTGAATATATTATTTTCTTGCAATTTTGTAACGTCGGCTCTCCGCTCAAGGATTTGGTGCGCTCGGGCAAGGAGGCTGAAAAGAAACATATGCAATATACTTCAGAGGACTGAAGGACAGATACAAATAATTTATTGCTGTTTATTTGTAAGCTTCTTTACAAGGTTTCAAAAAAATATATATATTTGTCTAGTAAGCAGTTACAAATCATCACTGCGATAAAATATGTAGACAGCAGCAGGGTTTAATATCACGCCATTGTGGATTTGCATTGGATACATGCATGCGGATAAAATCGATGATCGATAATAATCGATTACAATCGATGATAATCAATGCAAATTAATTGTCAGTAATGATTGATATTGATGATCGATAAAAATTGATAATCACAAAATTCTTAGTCATTGATTGGTCATCGATTATCAATATCAATCAATTAATTGGCATCGATTATCATCGATTGTTATCAATTTTCCGCGATCATCGATTTCATCGATTGTTCAGGCCGGGAATACAGTAAGCCCCTTTTCCAGACCCTAACTAATTTGCCTCTAATAAGAATTAAGCCTAACCCTCCACCCCTAAGTATACATAATCCTAGCCCCCCCCCTCCCCCTCTCCCCAATGCACACATTTGTTTCCTCCCAAGGACCCAACATATTTAGCTAATATTTGACTATCAATAGTTTGTTTGTCTAGAATCTTTCAAATTGAAAATCATCATTCTGTGGCACATCAGGTTCAAGTTTACCTGGTCATTTTGTTGTCAATAAAAAATACTTACTGTTGTGTTGTTTTTGTTGACCGGCAGTTCTTTACAGCGTATCGCATAACCAAAGATGCCATCCTGGTGAGTGTTTTGAACAGCATTGATATCACAAATGCTGTTGATGATGACTATGACTATCCACTGTCTCAAGTTCCAAGTAAGCTGGAGTGTTTATAGATGTGTGAACGCAGACAACCCTGGCCTAACCCTAACCCAACCCTAAACCTAAACCTAAACCGAAGCTCACACAAGCTGTGAATGTGTATGAAATTGGCAAAATAGTAAATAATATTATTATGAATGCAACAATACATTTTTAAGTAGCCAGAAATATGAAAGATTTTAGGATAAAATTGACTTTTGTCAGCAGGACGACAGTAATAACACTGTAAAACACAAGAAACACAACAGTAAAACACAAGAACAGTGTTTTAAACTAGTCATTTGATTCTAAAATCTTTCATAATAATTTAGTATAATTTTCTAACAACTAAAAATTATGTATTTTTGTTGCATTCCCATGCAAATTCTAATAATAATATTTTGCTGATTTCATACCGATCTCACAGCGTGATCGGCTTGGACTGCATGTCTGTGGTGTGAACAGTCTGACTAGCAATATCATAGTAGATCGAGGGGTGTTAAAGAATGGAAAAATCTTGGCTAACCCTGACTAATATTTTAAATGCAAGGCCTCTAACAAAGTACAGACAAATTAATCCCATTTTGAGCTTTCCATGACTCAGAGCTCTGCAAGTAATTCTGGTGGCAAAATTAACTAGATATGGGTATATTTCTTTACACCTGCATTAGGGCGAGCAGACAATGTAGTTCTTAATGGTTATTTCGTGAAAAGAAAAAGATAAGGAACAGATCGAGTAATATGTAAGATTAATCTGTGGTCAATAGAATATTGTCAACTAATTGATAATGCTAGTAAATATTAAATTATAATTGAATATAGATTGCCTTTTGTGTTAAGTTATATTATTCATATTATATAGATGCACTTTATAAATCATTTCACATGTGAATAATACGATCCACATGTATCTAATTTAAATATTTTCCAACCAATGTTCAAATTAAAGTGAATTGATTTTTTTTTCCTTCTGCAGCCCTCACAAAGGTGTTATATGGAGATGTGGCATTTTCTGCAATCATGTTTCTATCTTCATTGTTTCCTGCTCTTGGGAATATTGAAGGTCTGTATCATTCAATAATTCAATTAATTGAATATGATAATTAATGAGTATTATGAAATAAATTTAACAAGTAATGTAATTATGTTAATTATATTTTTTAATTTTGACACAAATGACAACATTCATCAATGCACAAAATGTTCCTGATATATTTTAATTTTCTTCTAGATTTATATATTTTACAACAGTTTGGAGCATTAAAAAGTTTGCTGGCTGTCAAGAACTTTCAACCTCTCAGGGTTCTCTTCAGGACATGATAATGAATATTATATCAGTTATTACGTTAAAAATGCTGGACAAGTAAAAAATAAAACGTGAATATTGATTCCCTAAGGTGCTGTCTAAATAGTCTTATTGTTTGAGTTTCTTAGGATAATAGTATATAATTAGGATATGTACACAGTTCTATTCTTACGCTCTGGTGATTCGTCTTTGTGTATTTGTGCACATATACAAGATTTAAAATAAGAGTAAGCTTGGCAAACCGTGCCAGTCCAGTCATTCTGGTCGCAAAAATATCTTTATTGCTCCGCAACTCATTGTGCTGCTCCTCGTTGGGTCCTGGTCTGGGGGACGGCTCCTTGCAGATATTCCAGTTTACTGTTCATTTGGAGTTGTTCCATTCCCAAGTCTTTTGGTAGTCCTGTCACGATGTTGACTCCCTCCTGCACCTGCCGGGTATATTTTAAACATTTAAGAATTAAAAATTGTCACAATAATAAATTATTATTATTATTAATAAACATAGTTTATTATTAATTATTATTATTTTTAATTATTTTTAATATTGATAACATGTAATGTAAAAATATGTAATGTAAGTCTTCCTGGATTTAGATTCCCTGTAAAAATTTCCTGAAACAACATTTATTAGATTTGTCACCCTCTACTGAATTGGCATGTTGCCCCAAAATCCCAATTTTGACTGAAGAAATTTATAACAGGAAACAATAAATATTTGATGTTGTAACAATCAAATGATTTTTTAATTATCATTCATTCCAAGACAATTTTATTTTAATACTAGAACATCAGAGTCCTGATTGTGTGGTGGTGTATAATGGCTGTCACATTCATCAGTGTCGATCTTGGAGTCACCATATATTTGGCAGTAATCTACATTAATGTAGGTATTCATTATTATTTTAACTGACACACAGTATTGACCAGACCAAAAAAAAGATTGCTTCCAGAGCTATTAAGGATACTTTATCTGCTAGCAAAGCTCATCACAGTAATCAATAAAACTAAATCAGAACTTATGATTATCCTGAAGATAGATGCTCATGCAGATCTATGCAGATTTCTCAATCAACTTACAAATTTTGGTTTTGCATTTTAAAGGAGCTATAATATTATATCACAATATTTTAAGTCATTTTTGCGAAGTGCAAAATCACCTTCATTCAAATTGAAGAAAGCCTCAAAATTAATCATTTACAAAGGTAGAAAACGCCAAAAAGAGGTAATAATTAGAAACCAACTGAAACAGGAGCAGAAGGATGGTTGAGGATGAAGAAGATTAAGACAGATTGTGAACGGCGAACTTGAAAAAATTGGCCAAATTTTTCAAGATGCGCAATCTGTGACAAATTAGCTCTTCTAAACGACTACATTACGTCACAGATGGCGCATCTTGAAAGAATTAGCCAATTTTTTCAAGTTCGTTGTTGACAATCCATCTTAATCTCCCTTAGTCTTAAACCATTCTTGTTCCAGTTTGGTTTAATATCATTATAATACCTCTTTGGTGTTTTTCTACCTTAGTAAACTATATAATTATTGTTTTGAGGTTTTCTTTAATTCAAAAGTAATTTTGTTCATCAGTAAAAAGACGTAAAAATATCGTGACATAGCTGCTTTAATTTAAAGAATCGATTTTCAACAGTCATTCTGAACTCTTTCTTTTTCTGACACTCAGTGTTCACAAGAAAAATAAGCATTTTAACACTAATTAATAAAATTGATTTAAAATGTTTGTTTTGTATAGCTTACTTCCATTGCATGGGCAATAGCTATTAACATCGGCTGGTATATCTTGGAGGTATGTCACGTATCTTTACATTCCATCATTTAGATTGTCCTATAATTTCAGTTCAGTGAAAGTTGTAAGTCACTAATTGAAAGCTGATAAGTTTTTTTCATGTTATTTCTACAGATTTACTTCATCTGTGTGGTGTTGGCATACTTCAAGTATTTGCGTGGCACTGATGGGGAGGAGTATCAAAACATATTTACATAGAGTTTACAACTGGGTCAAGTAGTTTTACTGCTAATTAGTAGAAATGTGCTGTCAGCGGTCTTTTGACCACACAGAAATTTAAATGATGAAAAAGTATATTTTCAATAATTAATACTGACAACTTTAATATAAAAAAGAAAGGAATGTTAATTATTAGCTAATGGTCTGTTTTTAATAGTGAAACTTTTGTTAACTAATTTAGTGGACTACATGTTAGATAATATATGTGAGATGTGCATTTCTCTTGAGATTTTCAAGAAGCTAAAAATCGGGCCATTTTGTCTTTTATAATCCATAAACTAAATCTTCCCCAGTATTAACCATCCTTATTCCTTTTTGGTTTGTTATTACCTCGTCAGCGTTTTTCTACCATAGTAAACTGTTATATTGAGGTTTACTTTTATTTGAAGGTTATTTTGTACGTCGCAAATTTAAAAAAAAAGACGTTAGTTAACTAATTCGGAAAGATGAATAATATATCGTTACAACTATAGTATTTTGTATAATGACATTATCATAAAAGTCAAACTATATATAAAGCAACCATAAAGTAATTAGCTAAAGTAAAGTAAACTTTGTTTTTAAGTTAAGTTTCGATTCAGTTTGAAGTCCACTTCTCAGTGTCGGCGGCAAACTGTGAGCTGCGAAGCCGCGAAAGCGAGCATGACGACGGCAAAGCCATAGTGGGAACAAAACCTGGCTCAGGGTATAACTTGAATTTTGTTATTTTTAGATATAATAAAATATATCCCAGGTTTTCTAAACTTAGTTGTTGAGTATCTTTTGTAAATGACGCGACACTGTGACCTATACAGTCAAGTGCAGAACAGAATTGTGCATTTTTTAACCGGGCAAGGCCTGAGGCCCGAGCCCGGGTCATAATTCGCTTGAAGTTTTTTTTTTTTGGTGTCGAGCACTTCAGACCCCCACTCACCCAACCCCAAGAAGACGTGAAGTTTATAAGCGTATTGAGTTTACTTGAAGGGAGTTTGTATAGAAGCTTACAGAGCCATTTTGTTATCCGTCAGTGTGTAACTAGCATTCTGATGGTTAACAAAGACGCGTATGCGAGTAAAGTACTATGCTTCGGTTCATTTCTTTGGCAATTTCAAGGAATTGGATTTTCCACCCCGTACCCCACTCGGCTAACCCCAACCGGAAAACCTAAATATAAATGCTCCTATCTTAAAAACAGACGAATTTCTTTTAGCAAGTGTGGAGAATTTAAATCCTGAGCTTAGCAATAACATATCTTTATAATATTTCCACAAGCAGGAAACTTAACCAAGGAAGAAGAACTTCCATTTAAAAGACGTGTAAGTGAGTTTAAACCCCAAAACTGCGATAGTGTATTGACCTTTGCGTGCTATATAGAATAGCACGTAAGCATCAGATATTCACGTTACTCGCGTGCTATCAAATTTTAAGTTAGGTATCGTTAGTTCTGTTAGTTTTGTCACCGACATTTAAAAGAAACGTATGAAAATAAAAATAAAATAAAACAGGAAATAATTATTTTCCTGGTTTTAGCTTTTTAAAGCTCTTGTTCAGTTTAGAACGCCTTATGCATATGTGCGTTTTCTATACAGCCGGACAATTTTTTATTATCAGATTATGCAACCACACAGGGTGTTTTTTTCACTTAGCAAGAATAATTTGTTACAATTTCGCTTCTGAGCAAAACTCACCACTGATTATATATAATCTTAATTGGAGTAGATAGAACTATAAAACCGTCGGGGGAACAAGTGCCTGTTTTGGCAAATCTTCGTTTAAGTACTTGAAGAGTTTCCGAATCATTTTATCCAATCAAAAAACTAGCGCGAGCACTCACGAGTGCTTCCGATTCCACCGTACGGAAAAAGATGGCAGCTGTACATTTTACCACAATACCTTGCGAACCTAACAGCCTGGTTATGGTAATGGTAATGGGATGGTAATGGAATGGTAATGGCATGGTAATGGAATGGTAATGGAATGGTAATGGAATGGTAATGGAATGGTAATGGAATGGTAATGGAATGGTAATGGAATGGTAATGGAATGGTAATGGAATGGTAATGGAATGGTAATGGAATGGTAATGGAATGGTAATGGAATGGTAATGGAATGGTAATGGAATGGTAATGGAATGGTAATGGAACGGCAATGGAATGGTAATGGAATGGTAATGGAATGGTAATGGAATGGTAATGGAATGGAAATGGTAATGGTAATGGTAATGGAATGGTAACTGTAATGGTAATGGTAATGGGATGGTAATGGAATGGTAATGGTAATGGAATGGTAATAGTAATGGTAATGGAATGGTAATGGTAATGGAATGGTAATGGTGATGGTAATGGTAATGGTAATGGAAATGGTAATGGAATGGTAATGGAATGGTAATGGAATGGTAATGGAATGGTAATGGTAGTAATGGTAATGGAATGGTAATGGAATGGTAATGGAATGGTAATGGTAATGGGATGGTAATGATAATGGTAATGGTAATGGTAAAGGTAAGGGTAATGGATTGGTAATGGTAATGGTAATGGCATGGTAATGGAATGGCAATGGATTGGTAATGGTAATGGTAATGGTAATGCTAATGGTAATGGTAATGGGAATGGTAATGGAATGGTAATGGAATGGTAATGGAATGGTAATGGCATAGTAATGGTAATGGAATGGTAATGGTAATGGTAATGGGATGGTAATGGGATGGTAATGGTAATTGTAATGATAATGGTAATGGTAATGGTAATGGAACGGCAATGGAATGGTAATGGAATGGTAATGGTAATGGTAATGGTAATGGTAATGGTAAAGGAATGGTAATTGTAATGGTAATGGTAATGGTAATGGTAAAGGTAATGGTAATGGTAATGGAAATGGTAATGGTAATGGAATGGTAATGGTAATGGGATGGTAATGGTAATGGTAATGGTAATGGTAATGGTAATGGAATGGTAATGGCAATGGTAATGGGATGGTAAAGGTAATGGTAATGGTAATGGTAAAGGTAATGGTAATGGTAATGATTGTAATGGAACGGCAATGGAATGGTAATGGTAATGGTAATGGAATGGTAATGGTAATGGGATGGTAATGGTAATGGTAATGGTAATGGTAATGGTAATGGCATGGTAATGGAACGGTAATGGAATGGTAATGGAATGGTAATGGAATGGTAATGGTAATGGTAATGGAATGGTAATGGAATGGTAATGGTAATGCAATGGTAATGGAATGGTAATGGAATGGTAATGGAATGGTAATGGAATGGTAATGGAATGGTAATGGTAATGGTAATGGAATGGTAATGGTAATGGAATGGTAATGGAATGGTAATGGTAATGGTAATGGTAATGGTAATGGAATGGTAATGGAATGGTAATGGAATGGTAATGGGAATGGTAATGGTAATGGTAATGGTAATGGTAATGGTAATGGTAAAGGTAATGGTAATGGTAATGGCATGGTAATGGAACGGCAATGGAATGGTAATGGAATGGTAATGGAATGGTAATGGTAATGGTAATGGAATGGTAATGGAATGGTAATGGTAATGCAATGGTAATGGTAATGGTAATGGTAATGGAATGGTAATGGAATGGTAATGGAATGGTAATGGAATGGTAATGGAATGGTAATGGAATGGTAATGGAATGGTAATGGTAATGGTAATGGTAATGGAATGGTAATGGTAATGGTAATGGAAATGGTAATGAATGGTAATGGAATGGTAATGGAATGGTAATGGTAATGGTAATGGTAATGGTAATGGTAAAGGTAATGGTAATGGTAATGGTAATGGTAATGGTAATGGTGGTAATGGAATGGTAATGGAATGGTAATGGAATGGTAATGGTAATGGTAATGGTAATGGTAATGGAATGGTAATGGTAATGGTAATGGCATGGTAATGGAACGGCAATGGATAGGTAATGGAATGGTAATGGAACGGCAATGGTAATTGAAATGGAATGGTAATGGTAATGGTAATGATAATGGTGATGTAATGGTAATGGTAATGGAATGGTAATGGAATGGTAATGGGATGGTAATGGTAATGGGATGGTAATGGAATGGTAATGGTAATGGTAATGGAATGGTAATGGTAATGGTAATGGGATGGTAATGGTAATGGTAATGGTAATGGAATGGTAATGGTAATGGTAATGGTAATGGAAATGGTAATGGAATGGTAATGGTAATGGAATGGTAATGGGATGGTAATGGTAATGGTAATGGTAATGGTAATGGTAATGGAATGGTAATGGTAATGGTAATGGTAATGGAATGGTAATGGAATGGTAATGGAATGGTAATGGAATGGTAATGGTAATGGTAATGGTAATGGAATGGTAATGGTAATGGTAATGGTAATGGTAATGGTAATGGAATGGTAATGGTAATGATAATGGTAATGGTAATGGTAATGGTAATGGTAATGGTAATGGTAATGGTAAAGGTAATGGTAATGGTAATGGAATGGTAATGGAATGGTAATGGAATGATAATGGTAATGGTAATGGTAATGGTAATGGTAATGGAACTGTAATGTAATGGTAATGGTAATGGTAATGGTAATGGTAATGGTAATGGTAATGGAATGGTAATGGAATGGTAATGGTAATGGTAATGGTAATGGTAATGGTAATGATAATGGTAATGTTAATGGTAATGGACTGGTAATGGTAATGGTAATGGGATGGTAATGGTAATGGTAATGGTAATGGAATGGTAATGGAATGGTAATGGAATGGTAATGGAATGGTAATGGCATGGTAATGGTAATGGAATGGTAATGGTAATGGGATGGTAATGGGATGGTAATGGTAATGGTAATGTAATGGTAATGGAAATGGTAATGGCATGGTAATGGTAATGGTAATGGTAAAGGTAATGGTAATGGTAATGGAACGGCAATGGAATGGTAATGGAATGGTAATGGTAATGGTAATGGTAATGGTAAATTTAATGGTAATGGTAATGGTAAAGCAATGGTAATTGTAATGGTAATGTTAATGGTAAACGTAATGGTAATGGTAATGGAACGGCAATGGAATGGTAATGGTAATGGAATGGTAATGGTAATGGTAATGGAATGGTAATGGTAATGGTAATGGTAATGGTAATGGAATGGTAATGGAATGGTAATGGAATGGTAATGGAATGGTAATGGTAATGGTAATGGAATGGTAATGGTAATGGTAATGGTAATGGTAAAGGTAATGGTAATGGTAATGGCATGGTAATGGAACGGCAATGGAATGGTAATGGAATGGTAATGGAGGTAATGGTAATGGATGGTAATGTCAATGGTAATGGTAATGGTAATGGTAATGGTAAATGGTATGGTAATGGTAATGGTAATGGTAATGGTAATGGTAATGGTAATGGAATGGTAATGGTAATGGTAATGGAATGGTAATGGTAATGGTAATGGGATGGTAATGGGATGTTATGGAATGGTAATGGTAATGGTAATGGTAAGTAATGGTAATGGTAATGGAATGGTAATGGTTAAGGTAATGGTAATGGTAATGGTAATGGTAATGGTAATGGTATGGTAATGGTAATGGTAATGGTAATGGTAATGGAATGGTAATGGTAATGGTAATGGTAATGGGATGGTAATGGATGGTAATGGTAATGGTAATGGTAATGGTAATGGAATGGTAATGTAATGGTAATGGTAATGGTAATGGTAATGGTAATGGAATGGTAATGGTAATGGAATGGAATGGTAATGGTAATGGTAATGGAATGGTAATGGAATGGTAATGGTAATGGTAATGGAATGGTAATGGAATGGTAATGGTAATGGTAATGGAATGGTAATGGTAATGGTAATGGTAATGGTAATGGTAATGGTAATGGTAATGGTAATGGTAATGGTAATGGAATGGTAATGGTAATGGTAATGGTAATGGTAATGGTAATGGAATGGTAATGGAATGGTAATGGTAATGGTAATGGTAATGGTAATGGAATGGTAATGGAATGGTAATGGTAATGGTAATGGTAATGGGAATGGTAATGGAATGGTAATGGAATGGTAATGGAATGGTAATGGAATGGTAATGGAATGGTAATGGTAATGGTAATGGTAATGGAATGGTAATGGTAATGGTAATGGTAATGGTAATGGAATGGTAATGGAATGGTAATGGAATGGTAATGGAATGGTAATGGAATGGTAATGGAATGGTAATGGAATGGTAATGGAATGGTAATGGAATGGTAATGGAATGGTAATGGAATGGTAATGGAATGGTAATGGAATGGTAATGGAATGGTAATGGAATGGTAATGGAATGGTAATGGAATGGTAATGGAATGGTAATGGAATGGTAATGGAATGGTAATGGAATGGTAATGGAATGGTAATGGAATGGTAATGGAATGGTAATGGAATGGTAATGGAATGGTAATGGAATGGTAATGGAATGGTAATGGAATGGTAATGGAATGGTAATGGAATGGTAATGGAATGGTAATGGAATGGTAATGGAATGGTAATGGAATGGTAATGGAATGGTAATGGAATGGTAATGGAATGGTAATGGAATGGTAATGGAATGGTAATGGAATGGTAATGGAATGGTAATGGAATGGTAATGGAATGGTAATGGAATGGTAATGGAATGGTAATGGAATGGTAATGGAATGGTAATGGAATGGTAATGGGATGGTAAAGGTAATGGTAATGGTAAAGGTAATGGTAATGGTAATGGCATTGTAATGGAACGGCAATGGAATGGTAATGGAATGGTAATGGAATGGTAATGGTAATGGTAATGGAATGGTAATGGAATGGTAATGGAATGGTAATGGTAATGGTAATGGTAATGCAATGGTAATGGTAATGGAATGGTTATGGAATGGCAATGGAATGGTAATGGAATGGTAATGGAATGGTAATGGAATGGTAATGGTAATGGAATGGTAATGGAATGGTAATGGAATGGTAATGGTGATGGTAATGGAAATGGTAATGCAATGGTAATGGAATGGTAATGGGATGGTAATGGGAATGGTAATGGTAATGGTAATGGTAAAGGTAATGGTAATGGTAATGGAATGGTAAAAGTAATGGTAATGGCATGGTAATGGAACGGCAATGGATTGGTAATGGAATGGTAATGGTAATGGTAATTGAAATGGAATGGTAATGGTAATGGTAATGGCATGGTAATGGAACGGCAATGGATAGGTAATGGCATGGTAATGGAACGGTAATGGTAATTGAAATGGAATGGTAATGGTAATGGTAATGATAATGGTAATGTAATGGTAATGGTAATGGAAATGGTAATGGAATGGTAATGGGATGGTAATGGTAATGGGATGGTAATGGAATGGCAATGGTAATGGTAATGGAATGGTAATAGTAATGGTAATGGGATGGTAATGGTAATGGTAATGGTAATGGTAATGGAATGGTAATGGTAATGGTAATGGAAATGGTAATGGAATGGTAATGGTAATGGAATGGTAATGGGATGGTAATGGTAATGGTAATGGTAATGGTAAGGTAATGGTAATGGTAATGGAATGGTAATGGTAAAGGTAATGGTAATGGCATGGTAATGGAACGGCAATGGATTGGTAATGGAATGGTAATGGTAATGGTAATGGAAATGGAATGGTAATGATAATGGTAATGGTAATGGTAATGGTAATGGTAATGGAATGGTAATGCTAATGATAATGGTAATGGAAATGGTAATGGAATGGTAATGGTAATGGTAATGGTAATGGTAAAGGTAATGGTAATGGTAATGGAACGGCAATGGAATGGTAATGGAATGGTAATGGTAAAGGTAATGGTAATGGTAATGGTAAAGGAATGGTAATTGTAATGGTAATGGTAATGGTAAAGGTAATGGTAATGGTAATGGTAATGGAACGGCAATGGAATGGTAATGGTAATGGTAATGGTAATGGTAATGATAATGGTAATGTTAATGGTAATGGACTGGTAATGGTAATGGTAATGGTAATGGGATGGTAATGGTAATGGTAATGGAAATGGTAATGGAATGGTAATGGAATGGTAATGGCATGGTAATGGTAATGGAATGGTAATGGTAATGGGATGGTAATGGGATGGTAATGGTAATTGTAATGATAATGGTAATGGAAATGGTAATGGCATGGTAATGGTAATGGTAATGGTAATGGTAAAGGTAATGGTAATGGTAATGGAACGGCAATGGAATGGTAATGGAATGGTAATGGTAATGGTAATGGTAATGGTAATGGTAATGGTAAATTTAATGGTAATGGTAATGGTAAAGCAATGGTAATTGTAATGGTAATGTTAATGGTAAACGTAATGGTAATGGTAATGGAACGGCAATGGAATGGTAATGGTAATGGAATGGTAATGGTAATGGTAATGGGATGGTAATGGTAATGGTAATGGAAATGGTAATGGAATGGTAATGGAATGGTAATGGAATGGTAATGGAATGGTAATGGAATGGTAATGGAATGGTAATGGAATGGTAATGGAATGGTAATGGAATGGTAATGGAATGGTAATGGAAATGGTAATGGGATGGTAAAGGTAATGGTAATGGTAAAGGTAATGGTAATGGTAATGGCATGGTAATGGAACGGCAATGGAATGGTAATGGTAATGGTAATGGTAATGGAATGGTAATGTCAATGGTAATGGTAATGGTAATGGTAATGGTAATGGTAATGATAATGGTAATAGTAATGGTAATGGTAATGGTAATGGAATGGTAATGGTAATGGTAATGGAATGGTAATGGTAATGGTAATGGGATGGTAATGGGATGTTAATGGTAATGGTAATGGTGATGGTAATGGTAATGGTAATGGTAATGGTAATGTTAAAGGTAATAGTAATGGTAATGGTAATGGAATGGTAATGGTAATGGTAATGGTAATGGTAATGGTAATGGTAATGGGATGGTAATGGGATGTTAATGGTAATGGTAATGGTAATGGTAATGGCAATGGTAATGGTAATGGTAATGGTAATGGTAATGTTAAAGGTAATAGTAATGGTAACGGAATGGTAATGGCATGGCAATGGAACGGCAATGGATTGGTAATGGAATGGTAATGGTAATGGTAATGGTAATTGAAATGGAATGGTAATGGTAATGGTAATGGAAATGGTAATGGAATGGTAACGGAATGGTAACGGAATGGTAACGGAATGGTAATGGAATGGTAATGGAATGGTAATGGAATGGTAATGGAATGGTAATGGAATGGTAATGGAATGGTAATGGAATGGTAATGGAATGGTAATGGAATGGTAATGGAATGGTAATGGAATGGTAATGGAATGGTAATGGAATGGTAATGGAATGGTAATGGAATGGTAATGGAATGGTAATGGTAATGGTAATGGAATGGTAATGGAATGGTAATGGAATGGTAATGGAATGGTAATGGAATGGTAATGGAATGGTAATGGAATGGTAATGGAATGGTAATGGAATGGTAATGGAATGGTAATGGTAATGGTAATGGAATGGTAATGGAATGGTAATGGAATGGTAATGGAATGGTAATGGAATGGTAATGGAATGGTAATGGAATGGTAATGGAATGGTAATGGAATGGTAATGGAATGGTAATGGAATGGTAATGGTAATGGTAATGGTAATGGTAATGGAATGGTAATGGAATGGTAATGGAATGGTAATGGAATGGTAATGGAATGGTAATGGTAATGGTAATGGTAATGGTAATGGAATGGTAATGGAATGGTAATGGTAATGGTAATGGAATGGTAATGGAATGGTAATGGAATGGTAATGGAATGGTAATGGAATGGTAATGGAATGGTAATGGAATGGTAATGGTAATGGTAATGGTAATGGTAATGGTAATGGTAATGGTAATGGTAATGGTAATGGAATGGTAATGGTAATGGTAATGGGATGGTAATGGTAATGGTAATGGTAATGGAATGGTAAATGGTAATGGTAATGGTATGGTAATGGTAATGGTAATGGAATGGTAATGGTAATGGTAATGGTAATGGTAATGGAATGGTAATGGTATGGTAATGGTAATGGTAATGGTAATGGTAATGGTAATGGTAATGGAATGGTAATGGTAATGGTAATGGTAATGGTAATGGTAATGGTAATGGTATGGTAATGGAATGGTAATGGAATGGTAATGGTAATGGTAATGGTAATGGTAATGTAATGGTAATGGTAATGGTAATGGAATGGTAATGGTAATGGTAATGGTAATGGTAATGGTAATGGTAATGGTAATGGAATGGTAATGGAATGGAATGGTAATGGAATGGTAATGGTAATGGTAATGGAATGGTAATGGTAATGGTAATTGGAATGGTAATGGAATGGTAATGGAATGGTAATGGAATGGTAATGGAATGGTAATGGAATGGTAAATGGTAATGGTAATGGTAATGGTAATGGTAATGGTAATGGTAATGGTAATGGTAATGGTAATGGTAATGGTAATGGTAATGGTATGGTAATGGAATGGTAATGGAATGGTAATGGAGGGTGACCATTGGGTGGGTTCTGAATACCGCAACACCGCAAAAAAAAATCGAAAAA